>VZTU01032694.1:78847-94306 GCA_013400835.1 Zapornia atra
TTGGGGGGTGGGTGGGTTCTTCACATGCAAACACCACGCGGTAGTACAACCGCGTTAGGCATGGGCAGGTCAGCAACCGGCTGTGGAAGCAGGAGGAAGGTGGTGGAACCCTCAGCCCTCGGTCAGGCAGCGCTGTTCTGGGGGGTCTGCTCCATCAGGTGGGGATCCGGCTCCGCAGGTACTCCAGCACTGCAGCTGTGCCCTTCGCCAGGACGGCTGCCCGCGGCGTGCGGAAGGGGTTTCCTTCCAGCAGGAGTGTCCTGGAACAAGAGAGAGATGCCTGGGGACTGGGGTGAAGGTTCTTCCCTGTACCCACACAGGTGCACACTGCGTGTGGATTCGAAATGCCTTAAGTAATTCCTCTTCTACTACAGGTTTCCATTTCCACTGCCCCCTGCACACGCTTCTCTCCTCCAGAGACATCTGAATTCTCATGCATGCTGTGGATCAGTGGTGGCCTGTTAGCTGTGGACACACACCACACCTTTACACCTTCAGCAAGCCTCTGCCAGGAGGGAGAGCAAGAAGAATTTCCAAAACACAGAAATGGCACAAGGGAAGGGGAAAGCTACAGTAAACCATAACCCTCCCCTAGCCTGCTGTGCTTCAGTACACACCCAGCTCCGGAGGGTTCTGCTGGGGGGTGTTTTGTATTTCTGAAGCTCCTCAGGAAAGTGTACTCCAAGGGGAAACCCAGAGGCACTGGGGATTCACAGCGTTTGACAAGGTGCTGGAGGGGCATCAGGCCACTCACAGCTGCCACTCTCTGTGCCCTGTTTGGGGCACACCAGCCTGGCCCCACAGGCTGCACACCGGGAAGGAGCCGAACACCCGCCCGGGGCTGTCTGGAGGGGAATGGGTACCACCTCTCCACACAGTGTGTGTAACCAGCCTAGGCTCCAGCACAATTCACACAAAACAACACACCCTTTTCCAGGTTTTTTTTAAACCATGAAACAACTCCCCAAATTCCCCACAGTCCCCAGGGCAGCGCAGAAGTAACTGCATTGCCTTGCAAATGGTGAGAGGCCCCTCTTGTGCAGAGACCCACACTCACTCACTGCCTGTCAGTACTTTTCCCTCTGGCAGAACACACCCTGAAGGAACGGGTCAGCACACGGAACACACACCTCAGAGATTCACAGTTCCCAAGCTCTGGTGGCACGTGGAGGAGGTCGTTGTTCTGGAGGTCCAGCGTCCCCAGCCTGTCCATCTTCTTCAGCTGCAGAGGGTCCACGGCCCCAACCTGATTGTTGCTGAGCAGGATGGTCTCCAGTGCCAGGAGGTGGTACAGGACGCTGGGAAAGACTTTGAACCTTCAGGAAGAGAAAGGAGGCAAACCAAGGGAAGTCAGAGGAGGGAGTTCAAAAAACCCACAGCTTCCAAGATCAGACAGCACGTTAGCTGTGCTCAATTAGGGTAAAGGTTTAAACACGCTGCTCTGAAGGGGGAAAGCACTGGTTCCTGGAGAGGGTGACAAAGCTGAACCAACCACATCCCCCTCCTGCCCCTCTGACACTCAGAGGTGCTGCATGATGAGGGCCTGAGTGCAGCCCTGCTGGAATCTCTTCTGGAGACAAGGCTGTTCAATCCCTTTTCTAACCAGCTGCAACTGCCTCTCTCCAAAACTTTTGTGCTAGATCTATATATATATATATATATTTTTATATATTTATTCATCTATCTACTTATATAATTAGATTTAATATAAAAATACATCTATATATTAATATTTACTATATGTTTTATTATATATCTAAAATTAAAAATGCTTATTTTTATAGATTTTTATTTTTATATACATTTTTTATATAATGTGTATATATATATATATCAATTTATATATATTTATTTCTACTTCATCAGTTTCAAGCTCCTGCTAGTTGATCAAGCACCTCCTCCTCCTTACATCACAGGAAAATGAGGCTGAATTCAGCCCAACTCTCTTTACTACTGTATTTAAAACCCAAATCTAAACGGTTGCTCACCTATTGAAGGAGAGGTTGATTATCTGCAGCCTTGTCAGTGCCTCCATTTCTTCAGGTAAAGATGTCAGCAGGTTATTTCTGCATACCACATGGACACAAACAGTCATCACCAACTGCAGTGAGGTTTCAGTGAAGAACCCACAGAGACTGAACATGTGTATTTATCAGTGCCAACACCCTTATCCCAATTAGCTGCTTCATAAATGGGTCAAGACCATGCTCAAGTACAGACATTTACTAACACAAGCCAGATTTGCACTCTCATTTCTACCAGCAGGAGATTTAAAAGCCTGTCCTCTACAGATTGCCCAGCACTTCAAAGCATCTAACACCACCACCAACCCGCTGGTGATTGGGCTCCTTGGGGTGCAGGGGAACCACCCAGATCTTGGTGCAAAGCACATCAGGAGAATACACTGACCCTCTTCCCAATTCACACAGCCTCATGGCTGCTGGCTGTTCACAGCACTGGTACCGTGGTGCTTCCCACAACAGGCACACAGGCAGGGACACCAACCTCCAGGCCTGGAGCTACACAAGGTTGCCCAGGGCCCCAGCCAACCTGGGCTTGGACACCCCCAGACACGGGGCACCCACCCCCTCTCTGGGCAGCCTGTTCCAGCCCCTCACCACTCTCTCTGCAAAGAACGTCCCCCTAATATCTAATCTAGCCCTTCCCTCCTCCAGCTTCACCCCATCCCCCTTGTCCTGCCAGTCTCTGCCCTTTAACAAGCTGATTCCCCTCCTGTGTCTCTGCTCCCTTCAGGGACTGGCAGGCTGCAGTGAGGTCCCCCCACAGCCTTCTCTTCTCCAGGCTGACCCAGCCCAGCTCCCTCAGCCTCTCTTTGTAGGGCAGCTGCTCCAGCCCTCTGAGCATCCTCGTGGCTCCTCTGACCCCTCTCCAACAGCCCCACATCTTTCTTGTATTGGGGCCCCAGCTCTGGACACAGGACTCCAGCTGGGGCCTCCCCAGGGCAGAGCAGAGAGGGACAATCCCCTCCCTGTCCCTGCTGCCACTCCTGGCTCTCTTTAAGCAGTGCCCAAATCCAGGCCACTGGCTATTTCAGACCTGTCAGTCACTCAACTGTCACAGGGGATGTTTTGGGGTGAAGGCTCATTCCAGCACTGCTGCTGCACTCTAACAGGTGGCTGGTTTAAAAAGGCAGGAAAAGAAGTTACCAAGAAAGGGAGCCCCACACACATCACAAACCTGAGATCCAAATGTGTCAATTTATGGAGCAGGCAAAGCTCTGAGGAAACAGAGGAGATCCTGTTGAAGCCCAGGTTGACATCACAAACAGCATCTTTCAGCTCCACAATCCTGAAACCCAAGATGAACAGACTTCAATGAGGTAAGCTCCCACTCATGTTCAGTCTCCTAAGTTACCAGGGGGAGGGAAAAGCCTTATTCAACAAATCAGGGATACTCTGTGTTTCCTGGGCACTTCAGAAGCCATTTGGTGGAGTGATGGTAATGGAAAAGCTGCCTGCCCTGCAGTCTTACTCCTGGTGTAAAGGCAGGGCTGGTCTTACTCCTGGTGTAAAGGCAAGGCTCCAAACCCCTTTCCTAGTTATTAGGAGAGAAAATTTTCTCCCACTGATTAGGAGAGCAAATTGTACTACAGAAGCTGCTCACTTAAACACAGCTGGGAGGTACTGCAGAAACAATGGCACAGAGAGCCATCCCTGTCACCTCCTGCCCAGGGAAGGCTTGAACAAGAGGGCTCTATCCATCTCCTCTAGCAAACAACCAGGAAGAGATTGTTCCTTTACTTCCATCCCTTCCTTCTCACCCACTGATGTGCTGTTACAAGCTCCAGGAAGCACAGCATTTGCTGCTTCCTGTAAATGGGTATTACCTTAAGATGCTTGGGTGTAAAATGTTTAGAAGCTCAAAAACTGAGCTGCTGAATCCCCACAACAGAATCTCTGGCTTAGCCCTAAACCAAGAGGTAATTAAATGAGAGAAATTCAACTCTCCTGTCTGGATTGCCACTGGATTCACCGGCACCTGGCAGCTGCCCACCTCCACCCATCCCCAGTGAAGGCAACAGCCCCTCAACCAAGTGATTTTGGGGGGGCACGAGCATTATATCCCTTGAAGAGACTTTCTACAGACTGTGCTGAAGAGAGAGCTTGTCCTGTGAGAAAGAGATCACACTTCTGCAAGTCCTGTGTGCTAAAGACCCCATGCTCAGGGTGCCTGGGTCCAAGTTACCCCACAAACGTGGTGGTAACCTCAAAAATCAGCTCTCATTATTCTCTCAGGCACCAGAGAAGCAGGAACCTTCCTCCTTGCACAAAAAGACTGTTCATTCCTGTGAGTGTGGGCTGAAAGCTCTTCCCTGCCTGTGGATGAATGATGAGTGCAGCAACAGCAAATGCTGCATGATGGGACACAGAACCCCTCCTGGTGAGGACATGGAAATGCTCAGGCTTCCTTAACCAACCCCACAAACAATTATGCTACCTGAAGGAAACAAATTTAACTACAGCCTCAGCTGCAGCAGTAAGCTGTCACCCAGGCACGTGGTGAAAAGCCACTCTGTAGAGGAAACAGTGCTGCTCTGTAGTGGAGGACTGCACTTCATTATCATGAGAAGTCCCATCAGTCTCCCCTCCTTCATCTCACCCACACTCAGCAAAGCCAGATGAACACCAACATGCAGTGAAAGCACCACTGAGCACAGCCAGGCTTCTCTTCATGGCAATCCTCCAGCTAATCCATGAACCCTGCTCACACTGCAGACACAAGGGTATTGTAGTCAGCATCTCTATTATGGCTTGGCTTGTGGGTGTGACTGTACACACACACACACAGAGAGCACAGTGCCTAAATGCACCTGACTGGGACAAACACCAGATGCCAAGGAACAGAAGGAGAAGAGAGAGGAACAGCTAAAAAGGACCTCTGCACAAGTACCTTGGAGGAACCTCCTTCAGCTGGTTTCTGCTGAAGTTGACAGTGGTGACAGGGTTGCTTCTGACTGCATCGAACATGTCGTCAGGGATCCCAGCTGCCTGCTTCTCACTGGACAGTGCAAAGGGGTTAGCTGAGCAATGCAAGCAGGTTCAGCATTTTTAAGCCCTTCCTATTTATTAACAAGGTGTTTTCATCTTCTTTTAAGAAAAGAGATGAGCAGTAGAGTAGATATCCAAGTATGCATACTTTGAAGGCCTCACACCACCATCACCACACTCCACACTAACCACCTGGCACCCTGGCCTGTGCTCCTGCTCAAGGAGAACCAGCAGGAGCTGAGTTATCTCACTGCCTCACACGTGTGAGTGCTGCATACTGGGCCAGAAAGTGCAGCATCACTGGCATGGAACAGATTTCCCCCTCAGCACTGAGGTGTAACTGGGGTCACTACTCCTTTTGGAGGTGCTGAGCAGCTGTGGTGACCAAAGCCAGCCAGCCCTTTCCCCAGTGAGGTCCTGTCCACATCCCAGCTCCCAGCAAAAACAGGTTTCTTCCCCCTTCCTAACCTAACAGGCTACAATTGTTGGTTGGATTGAAGAATCATAGAATCCCAGACTGGTCTGGGTTGGAAGGGACCCCAAAGGTCACAGAGCTCCAACCCCCCTGCCACAGGCAGGGCCACCAACCTCCAGGCCTGGAGCTACACAAGGTTGCCCAGGGCCCCATCCAACCTGGCCTTGGACACCCCCAGGGATGGGGCAAGAAGTGACCAAAGAGATACCCACCCACCACAAGATGTTTTGAGACTTAATGATAATTGCTAAAGCAGCTTCAGAGGTACTAAAAGAGCTGGAAGGTATTAAGCATCTGGGTGAGTTAAAAGGGATGTCACCCTGCTATACTTGGTACTACAAAGAAATGGCTTTTAAAGACCTGCAAATCAGATCTGCCTGCTGCTGAGCACAGTGACTAGGAAGGGGAAATGCAGGAGGAGCTGCAGAGTTCAGTATGGATCAGGCAGTAAAAACACAGGAGAGTGTTGCCACAGCTTCAGAAGAGGTAATACTTCAAAACACTCACCTATACTCCAGTAACTTTAGTGAGGTGATGGCATGCATGTTAATCCTTGACTCACTTGGAAGAGTCATGGCTGTCACAGGAGGCTCCTCCTTTGGGCTGGTGACATCATCTAGAGAGGACAAACATCTGCAGTCACACAAACTACAGGCTGCAGCCCTGTGTGGTGCTCCCAACAGAGAGGTTCAGTGTCCCTGTCACCTGCCATCACCCTCTGTAGCTTCTGTATTTTCAGTAGTCTGCCTTTCTGGGGGTAGAGGAGGGAAGAGGTGCTGCCCTGGGTGCTGAAGAAGCACCTGGAAGCAATGGAGATGTTATGGTGGTGGTTGCTGGCTGTTATGTTAGGCAGTAGCCTCCAAGCAGGGGGAGCTAGAAACAGTGACAAACAGGGAATCTGGGCTAGAACTGGTGATCATCTCTACACAGAGCAGCAAAGCTAACCACACACCTAGTTAGAACACTGACATCTATAAACCCTCATCACACTCTCCCCTGCAGAGTTCCTCTTGCATTACTATCTACAGTCAACACAAAAAAGCTACTGGCTTATCAAGGCTGCTCTGGATGTTTAAGAAAGGCAGATTAAACCCCATCTGAGGTGTGGCAACACCCCCCCAGGGACTCACACCCGAAGCAGCATGAAGCTCAGCTACACATCCAAACACCTGACAAAGGGAACTGCCACTAGAAGAAACTGAACACAACTCTGGGGATTCAGCAGCAGCCCTGAACAGAAGCCCAGTAACAGCTGTGCCTCACCACAAGCAGCTACCCTTTCATGAAGGAAAGTCAAAAGGGTCAAAAACGAGCTAAAAAGGGTCAAAACCAAGCTAGTAATTATTGACACCTTTCCCCAGTTCAAACCCCTGCAGAAAGAGGGCTGATGCTGCTTTAGCACCAGCTTAGACACCACAACAGGTAAACTCATAAGCACTGCTGCATGGGCAAGACCTTAGCCAATTCTGTGATCCACAACTGAGTTATCCATCCTAGTTCACCAGATGAGCATCTGAGTGTGTACTCCAGCATGCAACCCATTCCTGCCAAGCTGGCAGCACGGCAGATGTACACCTCACCTCCTGAAGCCATTTTCCAGGCTGCAGTAGCCTAATTAATGCTGCCATCCTCTGGCAGAGGGAGAGAAGCCCACCCAGGAGAACTCCCAGGTGCCACTTTCAGTGCCAGCTGCCTACCTGTGCCATCAAGACCCTTTCTAAGATAAAAGGTGAAGCATTTTTTTGCCATTTGAGTGTAATCATTTCTGTATCACACTGAACACGACCAGTGAGCTGGGTCATTCTGCCTGCTTTAAGTCTTAAATTTTAAGATGAAGATGTCTAAAGGTTTGTTTAGGTGCTGCCTCATCCTCAGAGGCAGAGCTCTGAACCCCAGAGGCATCTGCAAAAACATACAGCAGAGCAGGAGCCTCCCTGAAATACTGCATGTGACTCCCTGCTTTAGGGCTTTGTTACTCCCATAGGGAATGCTGGGATCAAGGCTGACACAGGGTGGGAAGATTAATTCTAATAGGGCAGGAGTAGGCTGATGTTTAAAATCATCAGCTACTTTCCCCTCAAAACCTCTTAGCATATTCTCATTCACTACATGGTAGGCACCACCAGGCCTGTAAGGCAGCCTTGCTCCATGCTCATGCTTTCTGGGAGTCCTGCCTGTGTCACTACATGAAGGGGCAACACATAATACCTGTGCAAAACAGGACCTGCTCTTCAATACTGTGACCAAGGCAGCAGACAGACAGCACCCTTAAAAAGAGCCACCCCCTTATGTCAGCTCCCCATGGTGATCAGGGGGAGGGAAAATTAAAACAAGGTAAAAAAGCTCCTGAAATTCCTCATGCAAAATGTATAAAGGGACCAGGGGGAAAATACTTAAAGATTACCTTCTGAATTATAATCCTCAGTAATGAATGGGTTTGTGCTTAGTGTTATCTAACAGTAAGATAAAGAAACAACACTGAAATGTAAGAGCAACTGCCCAGTAAGAGAAAGCTCTATCATCATGGGATACCTGGAGGGGACTGGGTTGGGACAGCTACCCCTCTGTAGGTTCTGACTGGTTTTACAGAAAGGCTGCCTTTAAAATACAGTGTGACAGAGCAACATACCTTGGATTTTGCTTCTTAGGTATTTCAGGAGTTCCTGGGTGCCTTTCTTGAAAATAAAACCAAGAAAAGGTGAGTGAGCATTTGCCTGGCAGTGCTGCTGGAGTGGTGTGACAAGGAAGAGCAGCGACTCCCAGCACAGCCCAGCACAGGGCTGGCTAGAGAAGCCACCTCCTCTTCCTAGGGAAGAACCTGTGCAGCAGCTTAGGAGCTCCCTGTTTCTCAGGTCTGTTTGTTTATTCCAGCTGAAAATTTCCAATTGCCAGGTTGGATGGGGCTGGGGGCACCCTGGGGTAGTGAAAGGTGTCCCTTCCAACCCTGACCAGTCTGGGGTTCTGTGGTTCCTGTGTCACTGCCTCAGGCTCTGCCTTTCCAGCTTTTGATCTAGTTCTCCAGTCCCAAGAACAAGGAAAAAAACATTTAAATTAAGTTCAGCTTCTGTTTAAAAAGGTCTAAACCAACTGTGAGTTGAAGAAGGAATTTCAGAGTTGTCAAAGCAGCTGACTCTTCAATGACCCAGTAACTTTTTATGTCCAAAATTATAAGCTCTGGGAAAAACACTGCAGTTTACATCATCTGGATGGGCTTTTAACAGCTGGATTCTCTAAGGATTTGACTTTGACTCCTCTTGTAGCCACGACTACTGGGTAAACACAGTCACCACCTGCATAATCTGTAAGTACCATAATCCCACCCAGTCCATTTGGTTTAGGATAAAGCTCTGCTTCCCTCACATTCCTTGATGCTTTAAAACCAGGGACCCACCTGAAGCACTGACCACGATTCACCACCTCATTCTAGCTGTCAGCTGTACTACAGCTGTCAGCTGTACTACAGGCACCAAGAGACTGACTGATCCAAATGCAGAGGGGATACAGGGAATGGGGAGGTGGGAAAGGAGGAGCTCTCACAAGGAACCTGGCCAGGCAGCAGATACCAGACAAAAGACTGTGAAAGAGAGAGGTGGGAGGGACTGGGACTGACTGCAGGCATGGCTTGGCACTACAGCCCTCAGGCTGAGCAAGGCAAGGGAAGCCCTAAGGAAGAACCTGGAAAACTCTAAGGGAATGGTGAAGGTCAAACAGGAAGCTGAGTAACAGTCATGTGGCTTGTGGGAGAGGAAAGCAGATGGTGAAATCAAAGCTCAACAGCTAGGAGAGGGTATGTTATACAAAAGGGAGAGACTAGGATTCAACAGAGGATGACTGGGATGGGTTTGGGATGAGAGGTCTGAGAGGTTGGAAGAGATGAAATGGAGGAGGGACAGGCAAGAGAAGAACCTGTGCCTGCTGGGCTATACATCCTCCTGCCTAACCTCAGCATTCACCTGCTGCTAAGACATGCCTGGGGAACCCTACAAGCTTTCCCAATCGCTCCTCTGAATCTGTGTAATTCCCATTACATCCACGTGTGGTAACAGATCCAGGGAGTATCAATACTCTATGCCACAGTGGAACCCTTGTACCTGTCAGCTGCTACAAATCTGAATGACACAGAAGAAATCACACCCATCTGTGCCCTCATTTCAAAGGCAGCTAGGGAAAAGCAGAGCTCAAATAGCCAGGCAACCCCAACTCCTTTGCACGTGCATGTTAAGCCAACCCTGAGCTCTGGAATCAGGTGTGACTTCCACCCAGGAACCCCTCTCAGCAGGTTAGTGCACTCAGTGCTCCCTGCACCAGACACACCATGTGCTCCCTTACAAAGTTCCAGTTCAGAGGCCTTCAGTGTTGCTTACTTTTAGAGAACCCCAGTGCTTTTTCACAACCATTTATTTTACAACACTGGCAAGAGCACAGAAAGGAGGAATGCATTCCACCAACAGGGAGAGGGGTCTGCTGGAGAACAGAATCAAAGGGAATTCTACAGCAGCAGTCGTGCCCACAACCCCAGCCTCCCTACTGCTCCAAGTGCTTGTTCTCCCATGCACAGCTCACACCTTTGCTTTGCTGACCACCTCTAAAGAGAACATAGAGCTGAGGTGCAGGTTATCCTTAAGAAAATGAGGTGCATCTGACTGTCACTGCTCAGAAAGCAACTGCCATCAAATCCCCTTTGGAAATCGAATCCTAGATCCTGAATTCAGGCAAGTGGGAGACAAAACCCAGAAATCCATGCTCACCTAGGGAAGGGCTGATGTCAAGTACTTGCCTAGCATTGTAATGAACCCTGACTGCAACAGGGTTAGGCAGCAGACAGCTGCCTTGTCCTTCTCCCAGGCACCCATTGCTTCATCCCCAGTACATATTACAGTTTCTGTAGCACATCAGCAGCAGGTCCTGTGACGACCTCCTGTAATCCACAGCCTGACACACTGCATCAGACTCCAGTGGAAAGAGCACCCAGGTCACAGTGTGCACAACCACCATGTGGGTAACACCTCCACATGCAACACCAGCCAGGCTCCCACACTGCTGATGGTGCTTACCTGCAGGAGGTCCCTTCGGATGGTCCTCAGAGGATTCCCCTCCAAGGCCAGGAACTTCAGCTGAGGCAGGTTCCCCAGGGTGTAAGGCAGTCTGCAAAGGGAAACAGCTCATTTCAAAGCAGGTTTGCCAGGTGGCCTGGCTCTCTGAAGCTCAGGTTCACACAGAAAGATACAGAACAGGTTACACCTAAAAAGGGCATGGTTTGATTAGAGTATTTACATAACATAGAGAGGGCTCATTCATTTTATGAGAGTCCTTTTTTCAACTACATTTTGCAGAGTGAACTACATCACCTGAAGGATCAGCTCTCACTAGATGTCAGGAGCTATGGCTCAGCACAGGCAGTCTTTAATATTACCTACTGATATCATTGTTGGAGAGGTCGAGTCGCTCCAGCTTCTGAAGCACAGTAATCTCATCAGGAACTGATTTGATCTTGTTGTCTCTAAGTTCCAACACAGAGAGGGAATTCAGATGCTTCAGGTTCTCTGCGTTCAGGATTTCAATCTGATTTTCTCCAGCATGTAATTCCTACAGAAACAAAGATTGCCCACAGTCCTGTTAACTCCAGTAAAATCCCTTTGGAACTTGCTCACCCTCCCAATCCTGGCATCAGCAGAATGATACCACCATGTGGAGAGAAACAGGTCACTAATCCCTTTCATCTGCCTGTGTCACATCAAAGCCTCTGAAGATCCAGAGACAGGAGCCTGAATTTAGCTCTTCTGAAACCAGCACAGCACCCTCAGCTTTGAGTTCTGTTTCCAAGCTAGGAATAAATTTGCTCTGCACCCATCAAGGACTCAACAACTTCTTGGCTTTAGGAATTTTCCTAAACTCCAAGGCAGAGGAAGTTGAGAGGGCAGCTCTCCATGTCCCTGCTGGAAAAGGCTCACTTGTAATGGAAAACTGAATGGATCTTTAGACCAAGAAGGGTGCAGGCATTCTGCTGGCCCCAGTCAGACACTGAACTTCACCTATCAAACTGAATTTCTGTTAGAGGATGCTGAAATAGCTTGGGATTTTAACTGCTGAGTTCAGAGCTATGCAGAACTAAGCTATCTGCTGCCCTGGGTGGATCTGGCCATTGGAAACACCACAGTGATACAGCCATTCGAGTGGCCCCCACCATTTTTCTATGAGTTGAGCAGCAAGTTGCTATGTTCTGAGGCAGGCAGTTACCAATTTTAAACACATGGGGAATTAAGGATGCAAAACATTTGGAAGATTGGGTTAAAAAGGAAAAAAAAATAGGTCTACTTTCTCTGCAGTTCCAAAGAAAGAAATGATAGTGAACAACAAAGTAAAGTTACCCAAAAAATGTTCCTGGAGATAAATAAATAACCATTTCAGGCAGTATTAGGGTGCAGTTACTCCTCTTCTAGATATTGCTTGTTTTCCAGATCTGAAGAGTACTGCTGCACATTTGTCTTCCTTAAGATTAACAAGTATGGGCAGGAAGAACAACAGCAAACAGGGATGCATTACACTGAGGTCTACAGACAGAAACACCAACTTCTGACCACAGCACTGATCAAAACCTTGTGCTTGAAGTGAACAGCTGTTATTTTAAAAGTTTACAGCAAACACACTGGCAGTGCCAACCACTTCAAGCCTCACCTTCAGCAACTTGCAGGAGGGAAATTCTGGTAAGGAACGTAGTTTGTTTTTCCTCAGGTAGAGCTGTTCCAAAGATGCCATGGTTGCTAATTTAGAGGGTACAGTTTCCAGGTGGTTTTTAGTGCAGTCCAGGTGTCTTAAGCCTACAGAAGCCAGCAGGCAAGTGACAAACAGAAGCAAGCAGGCAAGAGACAAACAGAAAAGGAACAGAAAATACACTAAGAATCTCTATTTTTCAATCCTGAATAGTATGTTCTGTATTTCTGAAAGCAAATACAGAACTGGCTGGGTGGCATTTCACAATCTGAGGAAACTAACTCACTTTTCATGGCACTGATATCTGCAGGCAGGCTCTTGAGTTGATTACAAGCCAGATTGAGTCGCACTAAGTTAATGAGCAAAGCGAAACTTGTGGGAATGTCTGAGAGATGGTTGTTGGACAGATCCTGAGGATTAAAAAGAGAGAGAGAGAGAGAGAGGGGTTAGAAATAGATGTTTAAAATATCCCATGAGTACTGCGACTGCAAAGTTAATTACTGGCAGAACATTAAAATTAGATGGCTGAAACCTTTGGGATCTCCCTGGTAGAAATGTGAATGGAAGAAACAGATCTGCCATGACTGACAGATCACCAGGGACTGTATCCTTCTTAAACTGTTTGGTAAAATTTGGGTTTCAAACAAACCCCAACCCAAACCCGTGCCATATAATAACTGACAGCCTACCTAAGCTGTTGGACTACTCACAAAGTTCTCCCATGTAAGCTATGGGGGGGTTTAATTAGCAGCAGCAAAACAAGGATAAACCAGTCTCTTTGCACAAACAAGTATTTTTCAAAAAGTGGTAATTTACTAATTCTTCTAAATTGACAAGCTGTCCAAATCCATCCGGCAAGTGGCTCAGCTCATTGTGATGAAGAAGAAGGCTCTTCAAATGTGGCAACTGCATCAGCTCCTCTGGGATACTTTCCAGTTTATTGTGGCTGTATTGAAACAGGGAACACAGAGGGAAAAAGCAATTACTGAGTACTTTTAAGACCTTAACTGCAATCACAATGCTTCTGTTACACACGAGGCCATCCAAACTAGTTACAGCACCTACACCAGCCAGATTACACTAGTCACACATGCCCTGCTGAAACACAAACTCTGCAGACCTGAGAGCACATACAAAGCACATCCAGCATCAGATACACCAGATATTCCATGCTGGCACAGACAAGCTACTAATTCCATCTGCAGCCAGACAGGCTTCAGCGAAACCCTCCCACACTAGAGCATATACGGATGGATGCCTGCAGCTCAGGGCACTGTCACCTGGAAGAAAAACCTGTCTTCTAAACTGTTACAGCCCTCTACCATGGGTTAGTTTCCTGGGAGAAATTAACTGCCTTTATTTGTTCAAGAGCACTTTAAAACCCTCATCTTAATTTACAAAATTCCAGCTGGATCTCTCATTCATCTGTTTCGCTTGGTCTGTGCACACAGCAGCAGCAGCAGCACGACCCCTCTCTCCTTGTGCAGAAATTCACCACATTACACAGTAACATGAACTTTCCCACATGAACGAGATCTATACGTTGATTTCCAGTGTTCACTATTCATGACAAATAGCCTTTTCCTTCCCTTACATCAAAAAACAGCCAGAGTCAAATGAACACACGCTTTGTTTCGGTGTGATTATCCCAAGTGCCACTGTTTTCACCTTCCAAGCAAGGCTGTGACTTCCAGAACCAGTGGAAAATCATTTTAACAAACCTAAGATCATCAGGTTTTATCCAAAACTCGAGGTTTTCAATATACTAATATGTCTTAGCTAAATACCTGACATTTAACTTCCTGCAAGAAAGTTTGATCTCCTGGAATCTCTTGCTCACACCACAGCACTTCCCATGCTCCAAGTCTGCAACACGACGTGATGTCGCTTCCTTACCTGACATCAAGTTTCTGAAGATTTTCTAGCTGTCCTAAAGCAGAAGGCAGAGATGTCAGCTGATTATCGTGCACCTGGAAAACAAAGGGTTCAGAATGCAGTTACTGGTTTGTACCTTGTAGATTTTTTTTTCTCCTACCCCAGAAAAGAATGAAAACTGAATGGTTTTGTATGTGCCTCAGAGCAATTCCCAGCAGCAGGACCCAGCAAAGAGCTGAGACTTTGTTTTCCCACCTCCAACAGAGAGATTAAGGCCCTTCCATAACGGGATCATCTGAGTGAGCTGGGACTGTTCAGCCTAGAGAAAAGAGGACTAAGGGGGGACCTTATTAATGTTTATAAATATCTGAAGTATGGGATGCAGGGGGACATGGGCAGCCTCTTCTCAGTGTCTGTGGGGACAGGACAAGGGGCGATGGGCTCAAGTTGGAGCACAGGGAGTTCCCCCCAATCTAGGGAGAACTTCTTCCCAGTGAGGGTGAGGGAGCCCCGGGCCAGGCTGCCCAGGGGGTGTGGAGTCTCCTTCTCTGGAGAGATTCCAGCCCCGTCTGGACACGGCACTGTGTGCCCTGTCCTAGGGACCCTGCTCTGGCAGGGGGTTGGACCCCATGGACTCTGGGGGTCCCTTCCCACCCCTGTGATTCTGTGATTCGTCGTACTTACATCCAGAACAGTGAGCGCAGGCAGAAGTCTGACATCCTCTGAGAGGCACTGGAGCTTGTTTGAGGCCAGGATCAGCTTGGTCAGATCCGTTTGCTCCCACCAGCGATCCGCAGCGCCGAAGGACAGGTTCTGATGGGCTTCCTCGGGAGTGTCCAAGTTGATCCGCCACACGTGCTGAGGCACTGCAAAGGCAAGCACACGCTTCAACTGAATTATTCTGATATCTACTCCCAAATTTGCACTGCCACGGTGCTTTTATGTGCGTGTACACACACAGAGTCAGCTGTTTTTCTAGAGACGCTTCTCCAGAGCTGACAAGAACGATGGAAACCTGCCCTGGGCAGCCGAGAGCAAGCTGAGCTGCAGCCGGCCAGCAGAAAAGGCTCATTGCCTGCTCCCTCCGTCCCTTTCTTGCCCGGGTGGCATCCCCGAGCAGGGCTCTGGGCAGAAAAGGCTCACTGCCTGCTCCCTCCGTCCCTTTCTTGCCCGGGTGGCATCCCCGAGCAGGGCTCTGGGCAGAAAAGGCTCATTGCCTGCTCCCTCCGTCCCTCTCTTGCCCGTGTGGCATCCCCGAGCAGGGCTCGGGGCACAAGAAGCACACCGACCACCCGCGACCGAGGCGCCGCTCCTTCAGCCGCAGAGCCCCGCGGCTCCCAAGAGGGCCGAGGGCTCGACACACGGCCGGCCGCTCCCCGCCGCGCCGGG
>VZTU01032694.1:96819-114884 GCA_013400835.1 Zapornia atra
CGTGAGGCGGTGAGGTCCCCGCCGGCCCGCGTGGGTCAGCAGCGCCGTGCGGGTGCGCCCGGGGGAACCCCGTCCGGCCGAGTCGGAGCGAGGCCCTTTCTTTTGCCTCTGCCGTTTCCTTTCTTCTCAGATAGAGTTGCTGGGCGCTAGCGCGAGGGTTTGGACCTGTTCCAGTTGTAATTGCTCGCGTAATTGCGGTGTGCACGTATATGAGGAAGAGGCCCAGCGTGCGATTACGTGCGGGGTTCCCCCAGTCAAATGCACGTTTTTCTGTAGGAGTTGTTTGTTCGGGGCTGGCTGGCTGGCTGGCTAACCTCTGCCGTCTGGTTAACCTCCAGCACTGCACGGCGCTTGTGGACAGCTGCCCATAAGAATAGAATTTGGATATACGTACTCCCTTTTTACGAGGGCATGAAGCTGTGGGGTGTGGGCAAATGGCCTTTAGCTGATGGAAGGCAGATTTAGATTCGATAATTAGGAGAAATCCATCCTGGGGCAAAGGGGGGAGCATCCCTGGCAGGGTTCAAAGCCAGGTTGGGTGGAGCAGGGGCACTCTGGGCTGGGAGGGGGTGTCCCTGCCCGTGGCAGGGGGTCACTGGGGGTGGTCTGGGATCCTTTCCAGCCCAAACCAGCCCAGGGTTCTGTGATTCCTTGTGAAGAATTCCGTACAAAATGGGCAGGTAATCACTAACATTGATTTTGGTCATGTCAGCTTGATTTGTTTTACAGCACCTAAAACCTTTATGTGTTGATCTTTTGTATTTTTATTATGTGAGTAAGAAGGTTTTTTAGCCAAGATTAATGAGGATTGTTTGATTGGAGAGAAATCCTTAAAGAACGCAGTCAATTATTTTTAATACCCAAACCTGTTTGCTTTTTTTTATTTACCAAAGAAAGCAAACTATCACTACACTCTTTTTTTCTCCTCACCACTCTTGTGGACTGGGGCTAAGTTTGAGCCTTACTCTTTTAAGGAGGTTAGGAGTCACTTCCTTTGTGATGTTGTCCATACAGAGATGCCGAGGGCTCTTTCACCTCTTTTATCTGGTTCTTCTAAAGCCTTTTCTGTTCCTTCTCCTTGAAACTTTAGGTCCTAACTTTCCTAGTGGTATTCATTTTTTGTGGGGCTAGAGGGCATAAATTAGAATTTATAAATTCGCTGCGTAATCCAGCTCTCTCTGTGCCCCACAGTATAATTGGATTCATTCTTGCACATAGTATTTCTGAGCAATCAGTCCCATTTCTGTTGCTCTGCCTTCTTGTTTGATCTTTGTCTCAGTTGCTCTGATTCTGCTGTCCCTTAGTAGCCCCTTATTCTTCTGGGCTTCCAGAGCAGATAGAACTTCCTGAGTTTCTCTACATTCCTGTTTCTCTTTCCCTCCCCTCATCCACTTCCTTATCCCAGTTTATTTAATTGGTTCTTACGTGTTTTATGTACCCCTCTTGCTTCATATTGCAGCTGTAATCCACAACCAGCTCTGTGACTTCTTCCATTTCTCATCCCCAAACCCTTTGATACCTCCTTCTGTGTTCCTTCTGCCCCACTGCCTGGTTGTTCTTGTAGTTGTGTTCACGTATCCATCATGGTAGCCAAAACTGATAGGTGGAGGGTGTGGAAGATAATAAAGAAAAATAAATCCTGTGTTGTGTACATACACATATATAATAAAGATATATAAAAGCTGATTCCAGGATATCCTGTTTAGCATCTGAAAACTGCCTTTCCATCCAAGCTTCAGTTTCTGCTCTGAAACTCAGGCACGAGGTCGTACACCACTGGTGTCTGCTAGAGAAACCCATGTGGTCTCCTTTCTAGAGATGAATGCTTCCATCAGATTTTTACAGACCAAGAATTTTACCAAGAAGAACAGCACATCTGATGGAAAATAGACTCTGCAGAGTTAAAGCTTGACAAAATTAGGAGTGTGCTTAATAATGATTTCCTATGTTGCATGGCATAGTGATCTGTTGCCTTGCGTAATCCAGTTACACAGGGGTTCTGTTGGAATACCAGCACTACTTGCAGAGGCCACTGGTAGGTTCTCTGCTGAGAAGAGGATGACAACCTCTGTTTCCCACCTGGAGCATGTGGTGTTGATGCTATTTGAGGGGTTTGGGTGGTTTCTTTTTATTTATTTATTTATGTAGATCTGTAACCTTATGTAGCTCCAGGCCTGAGGTTGGTGGCCCTGCCTGTGTCGGGGGGGTTGGAGCTCTGTGATCCTTGGGGTCCCTTCCAACCCATGCCATTCTATGATTCTATGATCTGTTTCTTCCCACCCAAAGAACACTGCAACATTGCAGACCATCACTTCGTGGGCAGTCTGTTTATTCTGCCCTGACTTTACATCAGTAATAATGTTCCTGTAATGTCAGAAATAGCCCTTTTAAAAAAGGGTTTTTAATATTTAAGATGCAGCATGAGGGGACGTTGGTGGAGCGAGTAGTTAGAGGTTACAGTAGGGAGGCTGGGTTTCCCTGCTCACCTGCTGTATTCAGGGTCAGCTGTACTTCAGAGCGGGTTCAGGCACCAGCCACAGCAAGTCCCTGTGTGCATTGGCATTCGTTGGCATGGTGTTGGAGGGAGAATTACTAAATTTTTCATCTCTGGTGAATTAGAATAATGCTGGCCTTTTTTTGGGAGCGGTTGGGAACATTCTGTTCCTGATGAATTTCAGTCAACCACAGCTTGGATTTATTTTAAAATAGATTTTTAAAAATGAAATGCACTGATTTATATTAAACTGCAGGCTGCATTAGCACAGCCTTCTGTATTTTCAGCTGGTTTTGTAGATCCAGCTAGCTCTACAGCTTAATGTTGAGTGGTACTCGTGTACATAGGTAGTGACTGCCCTGTTCCACGTTACTGTAGACATTTTAAGAATACTTGAAAAGATTATACTGCTAAACAAATTGTTTCATTTTTTTAGAGCTTAGATCAATGGACCAGTCAGACCATAACTCCTTAATTCACTTTAAAATTGTACTACTGTGGTTTTATTAAACACTGGCTGCTCATGCTTCTCTGGTTTTTATGCAGAGGAGGTAAGAAGAGGCACCATTTTAGCAAGCCACTGTGTCTTGGTAGATACAAAAGAGCCAGTAGTGTCGCTTTTTTTCTCTGCCATTTATCACTACAGTTTTTACTTTGTAATTTATAAAGTCTGCAAGATGTTGCATGCTGTGGATGTGTCTGACTTTCATGTTGTAAAAGCTGCAGTACGCTGGCTCTAATGTAGCTTTAACAGCAGATTAAATTTAAACTAGTGTGACCTGATAGATGTTTAGGGCAGTTCTTGAGCTTGTGTCAGTTGTGTCTTGAGCCTGTGCTCAGTGGTGGTGACAGCTGGGTAGAGACAAAAGAGCTCTTAGATGTTTGTCTTGTCGATGATATTCTCTGTTCTCCTGAATCCTGACAACTCCACACTTGCAGAGCTTAAAGATTTATCAATGTTCTTCAACCCAGCTACAGTGGTTTTGGCAGTGGGATGCATTTGGAAATGCTCCTCTTAGAGCTGTGCCTGGGAATACAGCTAGTAAAGGCAGAGCTTTGTGTTCTGCTGGGCTGCTGCTGAGCGTGTTGAGCAGTGCACATCCCTCTGGAATGACCGGGGGGGGGTGGTTCTGTGTGTGTGAGGACCAGTGTGATGAAGTCTGGTCTAGAAGCTTTTATGAAATTGTGTTGATAAGTAAAATCATAGTGAACTTTTAAGGATTATCTTCTTTCATAGAATCATAGACTGGTCTAGGTTGGAAGGGCCCCCAAGGATCACAGAGCTCCAACCCCCCTGCCACAGGCAGGGCCACCAACCTCAGGCCTGGATCTACACAAGGTTGCCCAGGGCCCCATCCAACCTGGCCTTGAACACCCTCAGGGACGGGGCACCCACCCCCTCTCTGGGCAGCCTGTTCTAGCACCTCACCTTCTTTGTTCCATAGTTTACCTTAGTAAGTAAACAGGTGTAAAATTGCTGGTGGTGTTACCTTGTCTGGTATACATGGTAGGTAACGTTTCACCTTTCTTGAGACAAAGAACAGCTTTGCTCCTTGCCTTCTTTGAGAGCAGGAAAACTAGTTTGCATTTAGGTGACTGCTCATGGGTAGCACATAATAGAACTAATATCCTGTTACAAATGAGTCAGTAGAGCTATTTCTGCAATTTTACAGTGAATTGCCTTAATTGACTGTAACTTTGTGTCTGTGGCCATGCGAAATGGGTTTGATAGCAAACCTGGAGCAGTGTTCTTGCACAGAGGAGATCCCATCGGCCCCCGTGACTGGAAGTTAATGGTTTCATACTGTGGTATTTGCTTCCCTCTGAGTAATTTCTTTTTCTTTCTCTTGCAGTGACTCTCCTTTGCCTGTCTCATCACGTGTCTGTTTTGTAAAGTTCCATGACCCCGACTCGGCAGTGGTGGCCCAGCACCTGACAAACACTGTATTCGTTGACAGAGCCTTGATAGTCGTTCCATATGCAGAAGGTTTGTGACTTGTTTAATGGCCTATGAAGCCACCCTGTGATGGCATTTTATCCCAGTATAGCTCACAGAAGTGAGGATTAGGAAAATGTCAGACATGTAGATACTCATGTTTTGAAACCCTTGGTATATTGCCATTGGCCCATGGATTAAATAACCTCTGTAAACCTAGTGGCACTGAGTGAAAATGGGAAGTTGACCTCTTACTGGGTTTGTGTGTCTTTTTAAGTTCAGGATATTAACATTTTAGGCAGAATTACTTGCAAATTTTGCTCTTTATCAGTCTCAGTGAGACGTTTTCCTAAGCAGACTTATGCAAATGGGTCATTGACACATTTTAAGGAAATCTTGCTGTAATAATGAAGTGTTTGCCACTCTCACATAGGCATACATCTCTTCATGAGAATGGTTTCTCCCTCCCTGAGGAGAGTAGGCTAACCTCTCTGTGGGGTACGCTGCCTTCAGTGGGGAACGCCCCTGAGAAGGCACTCGCTCCCCTTCTGAAAGCCCAGTATACCAAGGGTTTGAATAATTATGGTGTAATTTGAAAGTGAGATCTTCCAAGAGGTGCCAAATGGGCACTGGTGCTAGTTTTTTATTCCAAGTTTTCTTGTTCATCCTTGATATATTTGATAGAATTTCACTAAATAATAAACTCTTCTCTCTGTTATTTGTGTGTGTGATTTTTGTAGTGGAGAAGGCAAATGCAAAGCCCTTCCAGATGACTGAAAAACAGTGGGTCCTCTGCAGCTACAGGGGATTCTAGACATTAACTAAAGGCCAGCAAGCACTCAAGTCCCCAAGTGTTTTCCTGGTGTAACCACTTGTTAACTACATTTTCTCTTCTTCTTTTTATTTTTACATTTTAGGGTGTAATTTGAAAGGCAATGAGCAGGGTTTTTGGAACTTACCTTAAAAACAAAGTGCTGAGAAGACACCTCTTCTTACAGAAGTCTTATTAAACTCTTCTAGACTTGCTTTAGAAGTAACTGATTTCCATTGTACTGTTTCTTGATTTACTTCTGAAATAATGGATTTTCCCAGATGGCTTGAATTAAATAAAACCTCTGCAGATTAAGTCGTGCTACCGTAAGAAATTTAGTTCTTGGCCTGGGTCCAGCCCTGTAATGAAGACATTGTAATGCTGTAGGCAGTCTTTGGAGTCTTATCTTTGTATTCCTTAAACGTAAAAGATATGAAAACTTAATTTCTGGTACCTAGGACTCTGACCTTTGACTGAGACGTGCTGCTTTTGGGGAGTGTGGAGCACATTCTGAAACTGCTGTTGAGTTACTGCTGCTGCTCCCACTAGTATAGGTATAGTAGCATAGCTGAAAGGCATCTTGTCCTCCTCTTTGTATTAAAGCACGATAGAGCAACAGTCCCTCTGAATTAGCACTGAAGTGTTCTCCAAGGCCTGTGGTGAAGAATGTCAGTGTTTAACTTCTCCAGTAAGGACAACAACACTTCTCTCTTTGTCAGTCTGACTTTGTCCATTGTGCTTGATGGTGGATGGACCTGGCACACAGGGAAATCTGCCCAGTAGTTTTGGTTCAGATTGCTTAAAGAGAACAAAATGAATCAAGTGGAATAACTCTTAACGGGCCTGTTTAAATGGAGGAGCTCCTCATGGGCTGTTTCTTGTGGTGGTCTAGCAGTTCCACATGTTGAATGGTTTGGCACAACGATGTGGCATATCACAAGAGATGCGTTGAGCCAAGAACATGCCCCCTGGTTTTGCAATCCTGTGTCTGTACTGGAGCATAGTTTTCCCAGCAAATGCTGTCTGCCAGGGTCCCAATTCAACAAGCTACTTAAGCACGATACAGCAAGAGCCTTAAAACCCTAGTGAAACTGCTCATGTGCTTAAAGCCAGGCAGATGCTTAACTACTGTGCTGAACTGGGCCCTTTTTTATTTTCTATTGTGATAATTCTGTCTTAATATTATTGCCTGTCACTAAAGTGAATGTTTATTATCTGTTTAGTGCAATAATTACCCCCTATATCACAAGCGCACTCCAGTGTTAGCACACACAGACATTTTGGTGTTGGCTGTTGCTTTGTGTTCTAGAACTAAACACAAAGTCTACGGTAAGGTTTAGTATTTGTAATTTTCTCTGTGATATTCCTAGATTTGGAAGGAACTCTTTTATCTTAAAAGATGGCTGGGGGGGATATTTAGGTTCTTTGGTTAATGTTTGTTTCTTTTGTCTGTTTCTTTTTCTTTCATTTCTACACATTCATGCAGTATTTCATGGTTCTAACAAAGCAGCAGTAAAAAAAGCTCTTGAAGCATGAAAATTAACTGGTGAGGGGCCTCATTGCTTTTTTTAAAATTGTAGTTTATTTATTTCTAAATACTTTTTAAAAAAACAATTAGAGGATCAGATGCATGATTTTTTTTTTAATGGATGCAGATCTTCTATGAAGGTGTCTCAAGATAAGTCTGAGGATTTGTATTTAGATGCCAGAAATGTTGTAGTTGCACTAATTTGAAATGTTTAGATATAATTTATAAATATCCTCTGAGACATAATTTTGCATGCAAAATGACCCCATAATCTCTCTGTAGGTATGTTAATATATTTATGCATTAATGCCCTTTATCTAAATGACCTTTTTCCCCCCCTCTCCCTCCATAACTTTGGGTATCTAAATTGATGACAGCTCAATGACACAAGCAAGATAACAGTGCTGTGTATTATACATTTGTTTATATTATCGGCACTTCTCAGTATAGGTGGAAGGAACCATTACCTTTATTTAACAGTGGTTTTTCTTTTTTGTTGTTGTGTTTTACAGTTCTTTTCCCTGGTTCAGCCTGAACTATATACCAGGCCCTGCTGAAAATACCACCCAACAGTTTTCTTCTGCAGCTTATCCAGTTTCTCTTAAGTGCCCTGTACATATTGTATGTTTTATGATGAGATGCAGTTTCTTAATATGTATTGCAGAAACACTACTGGTATTTGCAAATATATAGTAAAATTGTTTTATTGAACTCTCATTTTGGGGGCTTGGGCACATTAACAAATTAATCCATCTGTATAGGGCTTTTGCTGTTGGATAGAGTAAAAATACCTAATAATTACTTGTTTCGTAGTAGGACCCTTAAAATTCTATGTGCAGAGCAGGCAGTAAAAATAAGACACTTGTCTTAGTTGGCTGCAAGATTTTGGGCCAGAAGTTTCTTCTGCAATGGCAGTATGTAGCAGCATTCTTGGTACAGTAAGCATGGCACATATTGGAACAAATGCATTTTACTGCACAGGTAAGGCATGTGCCACCATGTACTGTATGTATGCACCCATCCTCCCACAGACACACGTCCACAGCGTGTCTTTGAAGATCTGCAGAGACCTTTCATTTCCATTTGACAAGCCAGCAAAAGCCCTACGCTTGATTCAACCAAAATACAAAATATTTCCATACCTTCTCTCTTTTAAGTTTTACAAAATTTGTGTGGTTAGGTGTAAAAAGAAAGCATAGTGAACTGTACCATATTATTAACCCCTAAATCAAACTTTTTTTGTCTTGTGTATCTTGATTTTTCTGTGTGCTTTGTAGTGAAGCAGCCGACACGAGTCGTTGTTCATAAAACAGCTTTTGAAAGTTGAGAGCACACCCCTGGAGAACCGACTGTGCTTGCTTACGTTTGGTTCATGACTTAAAAATCGAGTACAGGTGATGAAATCTTGGCAGTGTTAACAAAAAAGTAGTGTGTATTGTGCTATTTTTTTGCTCTAGAAACTTAACCATTTGTAGAGAAAAAGGAACAGTCAAATTTTCACACATTGAAGTTTCATTCTGACCAAAAAAAAAAAAAAAAAAATTAATGATAAATATTAATAGCCATCAAGCTTTGTATTTTAGCCAACATAAGTACTTTCAACAAACTCAGGTGGTGTATCAGGGAGACATTTTCTGGGTGTATTTGTGTATTTTCTGCCTTTGAAACGGGATGCGCTCTAATGCAAGGCTGTTTCTCTGCAGGAGTTATTCCTGATGAGACTAAGGCTTTGTCTCTCTTGGCACCAGCTAATGCTGTGGCAGGTCTGCTGCCTGGAGGTGGACTCCTACCGACTCCCAACCCACTTTCTCAGGTAAGCCTTTGGTAGCCTGAAGTGCTTCAGGACAAGCAGACCGGTGCGCTGATTCCTGGCACGCGTTAGCTTCTATCCCTTGATGGGTTGTCACAGCTCTCTGGTAGGAGTCGTGGCACAACGGTGATAAAATGCTAGATAGGATACTTGTATTTCCCCAGAACCAATGTTCCTGGTATCTCAGTGGTGCTGTGTTTCCCTCTCTCACATCCCTCTTTTAGCCATTGACAAGCAGTATAGAGATCTCATGTATTCTAAAGTCATGAAGCTGAAGGAGCTGGCGTGCTGTGGAGATACCTTCTGTTAGTAGGTATCTACTGTTCCCCAGCTGAGGAGGAAGACAGTAGCCTGTGGTTGCTCCTTACCTAAACACACAAGAATTTGTGTGGAAGATGAACAGTAAGAACAGCACGTTGTGGGAAATGTTACCATCTTAGAGAACAGAGGACCAGCGTGCAAGAGGCAAATTAATTAAAGCTTCACTAATTCTGCCGTTCTCAGATCTGCAGCTCCAGCTCATGCTTAGCTCTTCTTTGTGTAGCTTCTGCTACGATTTCTGATTGCATGAAAGATACACTTGCCATTGAGATGTTAAGAAGGTCTCTTTAGACTTTTCCCTCTACGTATGGTTAAAGCTTAACTTTGAAACTCAAGGAAAGGGATGGAAGAAGCAAATACCATCTTAAAGGTTCCTTTCACCAGAAACTGTACGTATATCAATTCCTGGAAATGGTTGTTGAGCCACCTTGACTTCAGTCCTGTCGCTCTGGATCCCAGCCTACTCCCAGTCCACTAATGGTAGAATTTATTTAACATACCCATTTTAGGGAAAATTGTGGTGGATTTACTGTTGTTCAGACATACCTTGGAAGCTTGTTTGACAGCTCCTTTTGACCGTGACTGGGAGCTGGGTGTCTAACTTGGTAAAAACAAGTTAAGAGCTGCAGTTTCTGTTCACAAAGTTGGCATGTGGGAACATGGCTTTTCCTTCTCAGGCTGCAGGGGGTTACAGAGGTCACTGAAACACTTGTCAAAAAGTGGGTGGTTCAGCTCCCCTGCTCTTGGTCCTGCTTTGATGCTGGCTCTGGAGCTCATCAGGTCCTTTTGTGAATGACTCTGTGAGCTTGATGCAGACAGCTCAAAACTAAGTTCTCTGCTGGCACAGTGGGTTGAACTGTCTGACAAATGTGTCCCAAGTGCCAAAGCAGCCAGAACAGAGGCAGTGAGAAGGAAGGAAGGGAGAACGAGACCTCGTAGCAGCAGCACAGCATTTAATTAATATGAGATCCCCTGGGCTTTAGCACAGCCTGTGTTCTGCATTTCCATCCTCTCTCTTGAAATGGCCAAGAGCCAAGCTCTCTTGTGAGGCTTCTAGGGGAATTTAAGGAATTCAGACCTGTGCCATCATCCTGCTTATTCTTCCAGGAGCTTTTTGGCCCATTTGCCAGCTCTAACCAAATCTGAGCAATTTGCAGAGACACAATAATACCCTGGTGCCCTTTAACAAAAGCCATGTTCATTTCAATCCTAAATTGACTTAGATATGCAGTAGTTGGCTCAGAGACTTACAATAAATATTTTAGCACTAGAAAAGGATTTAATTTTAAACTGTTTCTTGAATGTAGTGGAGTGTTTCACTTAATCCCTTTTTCCCCTACCCATTGGGATGCAGAGGAGACCGTTTCATTTTAGAGTATTTCTAGGAGAAGAGTCTTTGATGTACTAAGCTTTGGAATACCTGAAGAAGGAAAACTGCAGCACCCTCACTGACCTTACCATGGTGTTCCTGTGGGTTGACGCTGAAGTAAAACCCAGTTCAAGTTTCCCATGCCTGATGCTTGGGACCCTTGGACCTCCCAGCGTGCTGCCAGTGGAGCGTGGCACTGTCTGACTGCTGTTTCTGTTACAGATTGGTGCTGTTCCTTTAGCTGCTTTAGGAGCTCCTGCTCTTGATCCTGCCCTAGCTGCTCTTGGGCTTCCTGGAGCAAACTTAAACTCTCAGGTACGTCCCACGTTCTGAATTGTCCTGATCATCCCTGGCACTGACCTAGGCTGACAAATCTAAGTGGTGCTCCTGGTGTTCACAAGTATTGTAACGAGCTGGAGGTCTGGAAATCCTGCACCATGAAGCATTTTAAAAAGTGCACTTTTGCTGCTTCCTTTTGTGGTTTTAAAAGTAAATCTCATTTGTATCAGTTTAACAGCCACTCTCTGAAAAATCCAGTGACTGTTTTTTCTGAGCACCTGTTTGGAATCAACAGTACCTGTAGGAGTGTGGAACAGTACCCCAGAAGGACCTGAAAATAACTGGGAACTGATAATGAAATACTTCAAATCTGTGTCACTGTCAGGCTATGAGCCTCTATTGTACTTACCCTAAAAATAATTGTTACACTTTTGATTGTAGGTGTAGGAAATACTGAGGAGAGCTTTGTTGGGCTCCATGGTCTTTTTAAAACCGAGTCAAAAAAAGACTTTAAGTAACAGTGTGTGGAATGTTGAGTTAATATTTAAGACATTTTATTAAGAATAATACAAGAATATATATTAAGAACCAAATACTGTGGTGAGAACATGTTTTACAGGGACATACTGGGTTTGTGTGGCAAGGTTTGGGGAGCAGGAGGCTCTAGGGGTGGCTTCCATTACGAGAAGTAGTAATAATTGAATAATTAGTAGTAATGATTTAATGCATTGCTAAGAAATCCATCATTTAGCAGTCTCTTAGTGCATGCTGTGTGGAGTAAGAGGCAAATAATGGTGATAAGGAAATAGCAAATGGAAGAAACAGGCATGCTGGGTGTGTGTTGAGAAATGCACGTTTGGGGTGAAGAGGGTGCTTCCTTTGATGGTGTGATGGACTGATGTGACAGACTCCTGGGGCTTGGTGCATGCCTGCTGCTGTGCAAAGAACATTAGTGGGGAGGAAACATTTCCTGTTGACACACCACTGGTACAGGAAGAGACCAGTTGGAAAAATACCTGGATTTTCCTAAGGGCTGTAAAATTAATTTTCTGTGGAATTTTTAGAGTAAAGCAGCTCTTGCTTATTGTTCATAAATGGACACTGAAACATGATTGTTCACACCCTCACCACCATCAGTGAGTTGAAAACCATGTGCCTTTTCACCTGTAACTTCTCTGGGGTGCTTTGTTCATCTGTAGAGGCTTTGTGCTGTGGCCACTGCTGGGGGTGCATTCAAGGAAGGGAATTTCTTATGCTTATGTGTCTTCTAACATGGTTTTAACTTACATTTTTCTCTTTCAGTCTCTTGCAGCAGATCAACTGCTAAAACTCATGAGCACAGTGGATCCAAAGTAAGCATCAGTCTTTACAAGTACTTGTAATATGCTTGATCTTGGGAGTGTCTGTGGTGATGCTCGCTCTGCTCCTTCTCCTGCTGCACCTCATTAGGGTCGGAGAAAACTCTGGTGCCTTGGGGATCTTGTGCAGACTCTTTTCTGTGGTTTAGAGAAGGAGTGGGGGGAATGAAGATCGTTCAGCCTTGCATCTCTGGGATTTCCTTCACTTTGCTAGAGACAAGCACAGGTTTTTGTATGTCACTTCTGTCCCTGTCATGTAAAGGTGCAGCGAGCCGTTAGGTCTGCAGGGGTGCAGTGACAGGGCTGGGAGTGAGCCAAGACACACAACCCTTGTGAAAGGCAGCAGTGAAAGAGCCTGTGTGTGTTAGAGCTGCTGGGTGATAGCAAAAGACACAGTGTCTTAGTAGTTGGCAGAAAAAGGGAGCAAGTAGCAGTAGAGTCCCCTTCCCTGGATGTGTTTTAAAAAGGGTAGATGGGGTACTTAGTGATATGGGTTAGCATAGGACAGGAATGGTTGGACTTGGTCTTAAAGGACTTTTCCAACCTGGTGATTCTGTGTAAGCACAAGTATTTGCTAATTTCTGTTTCACTGTTCAGGAAAAAAACCCAATTTTGTTCAAAACAGCTTGGCACAGGACAGCCAGCATGGCAGGGGCACGGCACCCCCGGTGCCACTCAGCTGTCGCTGACCTCACCATGCCATGGTGAAAGCTGTTGGGCACATTTGCAGCTGGAAAGTGTACTGAGCAGAGAGAAACCCCCCTGCCTCATGAAGCCCTGTTCCTGGGGGTGGCAGGAAGCTCTGGAGAGAGTTCTTTCAGCTTTGGGAAGGCAGAGCAGTGTGTGCCTGCCCCACCACTGTGTTAGCTAAACGGGGTTCTCCTCCCCCTGAGGGGCTGTCAGGGGCTCTGAAGCGTCAGAGCCGACTGGCCTGTTCCAGGGATGAGGCTGTGCACATCATCTGGCTTTGCTTTGAGTTCTGTGCCAGCATATTGGGCTGTTCTAACTTGACATTCCTGTAAGCAGGGAACGATCCCTGATGGAACAGAACAGTCACCCAGACAATGGATTAGCTGAACACCAGTCAGGTATATTGGGTGCACCCGGGTGGCATCAGAGCCACCTCACAGAACACGTGTCCTGAGCTGGAGTCCAGTCACTGTGTGTAGGCTTCTCAGTGTGGCTCCCCACTGCAAGGTGTTCTGTTTCCCATGGAGTTGTTCTTTCAGGTGATGAGAATGGAAACTGTGCTGTACAAAAAGTGTTCTGAGAAGTGTCGTTAGAAACACACCAGAGATGACAGCACAGACCTTCCTGCTGGTTACAGGGCACTGGGAGGAACTCCCAGAGCTGCAGGTGCTAGTATCTCCTGCCAGGGGTTTGCAGCACAGACACCATGTCCCAGACCTACTCCTGTTACCTGAGTGGTGATGAAATGGTGACAGAACACAGGCAGGTCCTGGTTCACTGAGACCAGTCACTGTGAATAGGCTGCAAAGAGAGAATGGAAGAATGTGTTTCTTGTGGGCATCAGCACAGGATTTCTAAAATTCTTCTTTATTCACCAGGTTGAACCATGTAGCTGCAGGTCTTGTTTCACCAAGTCTGAAATCAGATACCTCCAGTAAAGAAATAGAAGAAGCCATGAAAAGAGTACGAGAAGCACAGTCCTTAATTTCTGCTGCTATCGAGCCAGGTAATCTTACATCCCAGAATACCTCCTCCAGTCCAAGGTGGAGTTCTGAGAAAACTGATGGTCTGCAAAGCATTGCTTTAATGCTTCCATGTTCTGCAGTGACCTAATTTACAGTTGACAGGTTTTTAATTGTCCCACAGTGTGAATGCTGCGTGTGTCCTGGAGAATGATGCAGGGAATTAAGCACCACGTGTTTTTCCCAACATTCACTTGATTTGGAAGTTGAGAAAAGCTTGAGCTTCCTCTGATGGAAGTTCACACTGCCATCCCTGAGATTTCACTGGAAACAGCAAGTGGCTTATCTGCTTGGCTCCCTAGGGATGTTTGTTCTTGGGGATGACTTCCTCTCTGTTAATTCCCAGGCTGTGGAAGTGTGTAAATGCTTTTTTTGTAGATGTTTTGGAATGAGACGCAGCACTTCGTCCATAGATGTCACATCCACCAAATCTGAGCAGCAGTAACTGAAAATACAGCTTTGCGGCCTCCTGATTGTTTCCAGGAAAGAGCAGAGCTCCTGTTCTGTTGTTACACTGGAAAAATGTGCAGATTGTTTCACTTGAGGCTTTTTGTGGGTAATTCAGAGCAATAATTTAAGAGATTGGTTAGCCTGTTGCAAAACAGCAGAGACCTGAGATACTTAACAAGACTTTCCATTGCCCTGCAGCTGTCATCTGCCAACTGACTTCTCTTAAAAACATTTCCTGGGTTTTGACTTAGTTTTGTGTGAAACTTCCTGTTGGTTTTGTCACATGTGTGCCTTTGCTGTGCTCATTCTTTGTGTCAGTTTTTGAGGAAAAGGATGGATAAGCCTTAATTTCAAATGTCAAAGTACTCCTTAGCTTTTCCTCATTTATATCTGTAGCGTGAAGCCCAACATTGTTTCTTTATAAAATCTTTTTGAATACTGAAATAACGTTTGGGTTTTTTCCTGTGCTTTTCCTTTGTGACTCCAGACAAAAAAGATGAAAAAAGAAGGCATTCAAGGTCTAGGTCACGCTCAAGGAGGAGGAGGACACCTTCCTCATCTAGACACAGGTAAGTTGGCTTATTTGCTTTTAAAAAAAACCCCAAAACATCCACATAGCTGCAACCATTCCTTCAAAGATCCTCTTCCTCTTCAAGAAGGGAGCTGGTGGAAGCAGCGTTGCCCTTCGACGTTGAGCATTTGTGCGCTGCCATTCCCATTCCTAAGCAGACTTACTATGACTCCTCTGCTCTTTTCTCTGTGCCCTGTATCCCTGTGCACCACAGTGCCCTTAGCCCTGAGCACGTGGGGTTGAGCGGGGTGTCAGGGCTCCATGTGTGTAACCCCCATGTCCCGCGTGTTCCCGGCAGGCGGTCGAGGAGCAGATCCAGGAGAAGGTCCCATTCAAAGTCGAGGAGCAGGAGGCGATCTAAAAGTCCAAGGCGAAGAAGATCTCATTCCAGAGAGAGAAGCAGGAGGTCTAGGAGCACATCCAAAACCAGGTAATTCTTCAGTCCAACCTCTTCTCTTCGCTGGAAATTCAATTATTCAATTTTGGTGCTTAATTAAACACCAGAAAACCCCAGAAAGAAAACACCTAGGGCAAAATGAAGCGCTGGCTTTGTAAAGTCCCAGTCTCTTGTAATTTCCTACAGCATCACATTACACTTGCCCTGTCCACGTGTTCAGTTAGTTCCATAAAGACACATAATGTGCTTTTCCAAAGAGCCAACATGCAGCAGGCATTAGCTGAATGGCTGAGCAGCTGTCTTTGGAAAGCAGGAAGTGGGAGCATCTAGACTGGCAGGTTTTGAGCTGGTTTTTGCTTTGCTGTAGATAATTGTAATCATTGTCTCCATTAATAGAACACAACTGGCCCCAGAAATGCCAACCAGTGTGTGCCAGCCAATGTAGTGCTCGTGTCATTCGTTCTCCTGAGTAGCTGAAGTAATGAATGCTACTTGAATAGTGTGGAAATGACTTAAAATCTGTATTTTACCAAAAGGGATAAAAAGAAAGAAGAGAAAGAAAAGAAACGTTCTAAAACTCCCCCCAAAAGCTACAGCACAACCAGACGATCGAGAAGCACAAGCAGGTACAGGAATGTGAAAGTTTTCCTTGGCCTCTGTTTCCAGCATGCTGGATTATCCCCTTCAGTAGGCAGAACGTTCCTTGTGTGGGGCAGGATGCTGATTCTGTCATGGATGTGTTGGGTATCTGCCTGTGTCCTCTCTCTACCTGTGTCTCTGAGATGCTTCCCCCTCCCCATGCTGTGATTCTCCGGAGGTGTTTGGCCTTAGAATAGTTTCTGCTTGCTCTGTGTCAGAGTATGTGGCTTGCAGGTGGCTGTTAAACTCTGTATTTATTCATAAATGAGGATGCAGAATGTTTTTTAAAAAACTTACCAAAATTAGCCCACAGTACTGCCAAGAGCAGGCTGCTTTGTTTCTGTGTGCAGTGAGAGTCTGTGCCCCTCATGCAGTCTCAGCTCACAGTTTGTTCATGGAGGTGGAATAACTCGATGAGCAGCTGTGTGGGCTTTGCAGCACCGCTCCTAGTACCTACGTGGTTAGTGCTAGGCGTGTTCAGCACCTCCTGGGCAGGACTGGGTTTGGAGCCAGGGCTGGGTTTGGAGCCAGGGCTGTCTGTGTAGCTTTGAAAAGATAAGAAAATGGACACAGTTGATCTGTTTCCTGCAGAGAAAGACGACGCAGGAGAAGCCGGAGCGGAACACGGTCACCCAAAAAGCCCAGGTCTCCTAAAAGGAAAATGTCCCGGTCCCCATCTCCACGAAGGTCAGTGAGCTGCTGGGCTGGAGCAGGGCTCTGGGCGGAAGGGCTGTGGCTGTGAGCTGTGGCAATGGCCTTGGGGGCTGCTCTGGAGGTGGCAGGGGTCTGCCTGGTTCCCTTAGCTTGGCCTCCAGAGGGTCGTCTGTCATCTCATTGGTGTCAGGCACAGAGCTGCCATCTCCGTGCCAGAGATACCCGAGCGTGAGGTGCTCTGGGGTGAGGGGAAGGAGGTACCCAAGGTGCTGGCCCATCTGGCTCTGTACAGCAGGAGTCAGCCAGCTTTGGCTGGCTGGGGTTTTGTGGTCCTGCTCCCAGGCTGGGGACCTCAAGGCACTCCCTCCTAAAGTGCTGTAGCATTGCTGCTCCTGACCTGGTGCTGCTTAGGCTTGGCTTTGTGGTGGTGGCTGCTGCAGAGCTGAGATGCAGGGACACTCACTGAGAGTGAGTGGTGTGCTGGGGGTGGGGACTACCTGGGCTTTAAGATCCCTTCCAGCCCAGCCTGTCTGGGATCTGAGCTGCACGCTGCCCTTCCTCCTTGGGGTGTGGAGTGAACTGCAGGACACGGTCTGCGTTCCGGCGAGGGAACAGTGTGATCGTGGTTTTCATTGCTGTATGTGCTTCTCATTGTAGGCATAAAAAGGAAAAAAAGAAGGATAAAGACAAGGAGAGGAGTAGAGATGAGAGGGAGAGGTCTACAAGCAAGAAAAAAAAGAGCAAAGACAAGGAGAAGGATCGGGACCGGAAATCTGAGAGCGATAAGGATGTGAAAGTATGTTTAGAAACCTGCCTACCTCCCTGCCTGGCCCTAGCGCTCCCGTACCCCCCGGGGGCTGGGAAAGCGAGTTTTACCTTTGTTTTTCTATCCTGGCAAAGCAGGTCACAAGGGATTATGATGAAGAGGAGCAAGGGTATGACAGCGAGAAGGAGAAGAAGGAGGAGAAGAAAATGGCAGACTCTTCCTCCCCCAAAGTAAAGGATTCTGGTGCTGACAAAGGAAGCGGGGATTCGGCGAGGGAATCCAAAGTGAACGGGGATGATCACCACGAAGAGGACATGGACATGAGTGACTGAGGTTTGCCTTGCAGTGACTGGAGCTGCAGACGTGCATCAGTGTCATTCCTGTGTGATTCTTTTATGCTGTACTTGTTAATCCTAAATCTAGATGTATACAGCTCTGAGCTATACATGGTTTGTAAATCTCCTGATACTAACTCACATCCAAAGCTTTGTAGAGAGGTAACCATCCTTGTTCTGGCCGAAAGGGATTGCGTAGCCAAGCGATTCTTACTAACTTGGTGATGCTTCAAGCAACAGTAAAAAGCTGCATGCATCTACAGCAGGCATGGACTGTTTGTTGTATGATCTCCTTTAGTAAATCAGCTCACCTATGATAGTGTTTCTAGAATTTGATTCATTGCAGTAATAGAGCAGTATAGGGAATGCACTGACTGCATGGTGATTGTGGCAGAAACATCCTCAATGTTCTACAGCCCTACGGTGGATCTACTTAAGGGTCTTAAGTGCGACTGCACACGACAACGACAGTACATGGGACAGAAAGCATTCTGATAGCTGGGGGGGTGGGTCTCCTTCCTTTTTAAGCCGTGTGGCTGGGGTTGGTTTGGTCTCTTTTGGTTTTCCCAGTGGGTTTTGTTCAGCTTTGACAAAGTTAAAATGCACTAACCTTTTTGAGGGCTTTTTTTTTTTTT
>VZTU01032694.1:114925-130764 GCA_013400835.1 Zapornia atra
ATCTCGGGCGAGTTGCAGTGGCTCCAACTTCTCTTCTCCAGCCCTGGGAAGGGAAGATCTCTGCTTGATCAGCGCCCAGCAAATAAAGGTTGATTTGTGCAGGTCTCATAATCCAGGCTGTTTCCTTTGTTCACGAGCTGAACGCGTCACAAAAAGGTAGTGCATTTTAAAACTGACCTTCGTATGCTTTTAAAAGCAAGTCTACTTGATAATGTACTTTTTACTTGATCTCAAGTTGTATAAACTACTAAATTTGTGTTTACTGTCACTGCAGTAGTAATCTTATGCACACAGTGATTCCATGTTATATGCAAAGTAGTTAGGCAAGCTGTTTTCTTAGTTACAGAAGTTCAAGAGCTTTTACTTTTGTGCAGGTAAAAAGACAGAAGTAGGCTACAGTCTGTGCCATGTTGATGTACAGTTTCTGAAATTGTTTTACAAAACTTTGATAATAAAACCCTTAAACTTACACTCCTGTTCCTGGAAACCTCTGCCAGTGTTTCTTTCTGCCCCTGACCGGGCCAGACGGTGCTTGAGTACAGGTTTTTCTTCAGCTCCCTGTTTTAAAAGGACCAGAACAGCTCTGTGTCTTCAGGACCCTGCTCCAAGCTGACCTGCTGCTCTTCCAGCTCCAGGTGAGTGTGTTGGCTACAGAAAGTTCCTTGGCTTTGGGGAACGGGCTGAGATGGGGATTGGGACGGATTCTGGGACAAGCTCCTCTGCAACAAAACATGTTTGTAAATTGTATTTTCACTGAAAGGCACAGGGAGGGCTGTCAGAAACGGGCCGCAGCGAGTGTGTGTGGGTATCAAGCAGGCTGTTAACACCAGCTAAATCTGCTGCTTCACACTGTGAGCTCTGTGGCCTGTAACCACACCTGGTGCCTGAGAGTCTCAGCTCGGGGGGAGCTGCGGCACCGTCTCAAACTGCCCCTTTGCCCAGGCACAGGGGGTCCCTGCCTGAGTGTGCACAGTCGTTTCTAGAGCTGGTGGAAAGGTAAATCCTGGGTGTTCTGTCAGGATGGAGAGGTGTGTGTGTCTCACAGCCTGTGCAGGGCTTTTGTTTCTGGTCGAGAGCCATAGTCCTCATAGTAACTGGAGGCAGATGAGGTGTGCGCACTGTCCTCACAGAGGGACATCCCTTGGTTGGTGCCATCAGGGGATTTGTGTGCGAAGCACAGCACAGCCTGATTTACAGTGAGGAAGCTGAACCTTGTTCCTCTCCTGGGTGTGCAGACACAGCATGTGTCCCCTCACACCTTTGCACTGCCTGAGGAGCTCAAGCTGGAGCCAGCAGCTGCTCCTGGCTGGAGGGGTTGGACTGAGAGCATCCTTGGCTGCAGTTTGGCTACAGCATTTGCCAGGGCCCAGGCAGCAGCGGCTGGATAGGGCAGCACCGGCTGGATAGGGCAGCACCTGTGGGGGCAGCTCGGTGGGCTCAGCAGTGCAGCCGTGCTGAAGTGCAGCAATGGAGCAATTAGGGTCTGAAGGGCGAGCGAAAGTGTTCCCTGGCTTCACTGCTGGGGGCAACCTGCCCCCAAAGGTGGGCGATGGGGTGGTCGGCTGGAGAGGCTCGGCCAGGAACCTCGGGTGGAGATGCTTGGGGGCTGTGGCTGTGAGGCTGTTCTGGATTGAACCTTTGAATGGCTGTTGCTCAGAAATGAGGAGAAATTTCCTCTCTGAAAGAGCGGTTGGGCATCGGAACGGGCTGCCCAGGGAGGTGGTGGAGTCACCATCCCTCAGGGTGCTCAAGGAAAGTTGGATGAGGGACTTGGGGACGTGGGTTAGTGAGTGAGAGAGGTGGTGGGGGATGGCTGGGCGAGATGATGCTGGGGCATCCTCGCAGGGCTGGGCTGTGGCACACAGACGGCAGGGCATGTGGAAGGAAAGGGTCTTGCTCAGTCCTTCCTCAGTGACCGCCCTGGCCTGAGTTCCCCTTTCAGTACTTCCCCAGAGCCACAGCGTTTAGTGGGTGTTGCAGCAGTGTGAGGGCTACAGCTGGTCACTCCCATTAACTCCTTACCCTTATAAACACGCAACCCCTTAACTGGAGCAGGATGCTGGATCTCCCCCTGCACTCACCTGCTGATGCTGGTGGGAAGGCAGACAAAAACCCCAGACCCCCCCAAACCCTTCTCCAAGGCAAAATGGCACTTGCCAGGTGCCAGGCTTTGTTCTCCCTGTGCCCAGAGCCTGCTCCCCCACCCCACTCTCAGAGCTTGTTACTCAGAGGAGGTAAAACCAGTCTCCCTCCCTCCCTCTGGGGTGGGCATCTCTATGCGATTCAGCTCTCAGTAAGGCCCAGGAGCTGCCCCACCTCCTCCTGTCACAGGGTATCAAAGAGTCCAGTAACACTTGGAGCTCTGTGGGGACCAAGAACAACCCCTGAGGAAACACAGGGGTTTAACCACTAAAGGCCCTTGTGAGCCCTCCCCTCCCTGGGTCCCAAATCAGGCCGGGAAGGGGCCGTGACGGGCGGCGAACGCTGCGTTCTCCCCTCTTGAACAGCTTCAGAATCAAACAGCGCGGGTTGGTCTTTATTCTACTGAAGGATACAACCAAAAGTACTCTCAGTGAGGGCAGGTTAAAAACATGGACCAGACAACCAGTCAAATGCAAAAAAAGTGACGTTGTTTCCATCGTAGTTACAAATTGTAAGGAAAATAAAGGTGAAACTGCAGCATTACAGGAGAGTCGTTAATACAGATTAAATAACGTGGGGATCTGGGTGTGAATTACAAATTAACAAATACATTTAAAAATAAACAAACCCGACAGGTGCTTGGAGTATCAACTGAACAGGTGGGTTTCCAGCACAGACATACCCAGAGGTGCTGTAAGGAATCCTTGCACTACGCGACTCGGGAACCGCAGTAAAGTGAGTACAGTGACTGGAACAGCAGCTCCTTGGAAGGAGAAAGAAAACGCTTTCCCTTTGCCCCAAATTAAAGCGATGTTTTGGAAGACCAGTAAGACAGTTTGGTTCAGAAACAGCCCCAGGAATTCTTTTGCAATGATTTCTCCTTTCAATTTACCGAAGTTAACTGCTGTCTTTTCCTCATTGGTCATTAAAAACCTGGCAGCCGTCACGCACGAGCCCAAGGGCTGAGAGCAGAGGGAGCATCGCCCTGGCCTGTGGCAGCTGAGCTGAGGTTTCCTGCTCCTCCTACACCCCGCTGTCCCTGTGTCCCTTCTCTTGCCCCTCCCTGTGTGAGCATCCTTTTCCATCCCTCGTGGTACCCATGAAGGATCCCACTGCAGCCCGGCTGCCTGGAAAGGTGCTCGGGGGGCCTGAGGGAATGGGCGTCCCTACACAGACTTAGTCTTAGTCACAGACTTAGACTTAGTCGCAGACTAAGCCAGTGCTGAGGGGCTGGGTGTGGTGCAGCTCTGAAGCCTCCATGGCTGTGTGCTCACTCCCTGGGATGTCAGACCTGCCCCCTGCTCCCAGCAGGGTCTTTGGGAAAAGAGCAGGGAAATGAAAACAGAGTTTGTCTGGCTCAATCCCACCAGTAAAACTCATTTCCCAAAGGTCAGAGTGGCAGCTGAGAAAGGGGATGGACCCTGGTGCCCAGCACAGCTGGGGTGAAGGTCCCTCTGTCCATTAAACCCTCACCCTCTGCTGCTGTGCAGACACAACGTGTCAGGACACCACCAGACCCTCAGCAAGGAGAACAAGTTACAGCAGAAAACATCGCTACTGCTGTGGACAGTCAGTGGGATGGAGGGACACGGGGGAGCTGCAGGTTGCATGCCTCGGGGCTGCTACACTTGTGCCAGGACACAAGTCCCAGAGGTGGCTCAGCCTAACGAGCCTCTGGCTGAGGAGGTTCCTGTGGCTCCCAGCGTATCCACCAGGAAACCGTGTCCCAGCCGTGCCCCAAGTCTCCAGACTCATCACTAGGAATGTTCCAGACAGAAAGGAGGCAGCCTCAATGCAGCAACCCCCTGCAGCCAGTGTCTGAGTGCCCCAGATGTTGTGAGCTGTGTACTCAGGAAGGTGAAAACCCCACAGAATCCTGGCTGGAAGCCGTGGAAATCTCAGGAAGCATCACCATGGACTGCTGTGGCCTGGACAGGACCCAGAGCAGCCAGGAGCAGCTCTGCAGGGGGACACGGAGCCCTCCCCTCCCTCTGCAGTGACCCGAAGGGCGAGCTGCTTGCTTTGTTCCCAAGCCTGGACTCCAGCCCAGCTCCAGCCCCTCAGCGCTCTGCAGTCCCCACACAGCAAAGGGGCAGGAGCCAGGCGGTTCCCTCCCTGGAGCTCCCAGCCCAAGGGCTTCTGACACCCACTCCCCAGCAGCTCGGCGCTCCCACGTGCTGCCTGCGCTCGCTCCAGTTTCCTGCCCGGCCCCAGAGCGGCTCCAGCAGCACCACACCAAGGACAGGAGTGATCTGTGCTCAGCCCCCCCGACCTCAGCACCCAGGGTGATCCCAGCCCCATGTACGTTCCTCCCCAGGCTCAGGGGAAGGATGGCAGCCGTTTCCAAGGAGCCTGGGGTCAGTGTCCCTGTCTCCCTCTGATGCAGAACGCTGAGGAATTCATAACAACTTGGCAGACCAAGTTCTGTCATTCCTCTGCCTGTTCCACATCTGCTGCAGGTACAGTGCTCCCAACACAGAGCCAATCCTACGCTTCCCTTTGCTTTTCCCTACCCTTTCACTGCACTGGTGTTCAATCAGTGACCTGTCACAGCTGCAGGTTTAGGGTGCTGCTGGAGGAGGATCAACCTCGACTCCCCGTGTGTCTGCACCGTGCTGGCAGCCCCCTCCTGAGCAGCCCCTGGGTGTGATGCAGGTGGGGTCCTGGGAAGGGGCTGCTCCACGTCCCATCGCTGGGCCCGCCAGCGGCCGTCGCTGCCCCCTCAGGAAAGGCCCCTCCAGTCCCCCCCTGCGCGGTCGGTGGGGTCAGTGGGGTGTTGCCTCTGCTGAGCATCGCTGGGCTCTATTACCAGCTCTGACAGGCAGCTCTCTCCCTTTCACTACAGTGCACAAAGGAGATCATCATCTGGAAAATATTTACACCTCTGTACAGTGACACCACAGCACTTTAATCTAAGTAGGTTCCTTAATACAAACGAATAGCACCATTAGCCTGTTGCACAAATTCTTCCTAACGAACCAAAGAGCTGGATTATTGTCCAATTAGGAGACCAGGACCACATGGAATGAGAAGCAGCTCAGGAAGCTGGAGTACTGAAACACCAGCCTACTCAAAGTGTTAAGAGAAGGGAAATTTGGAACCATCTATGCTGTTGCAAATAAAATCTGCCCATGGGCACCTATTCCATGTGCACTACAACTGACCTAGCCTCAAGAGGAAAACTCTGTCTTGTATGAAGATTTAATCCTTGATCTTACTGTTCTCAGAACTCCTTGTATGCATCCCAAGTGCTCGAGCAGCTGCTGAGGACAAACACAAGACAACCCAGGTGATGCTCAACCATGGTGGAGAGAGTCTCCTAAGTGAATGCGAGGAGAGTGCCAATCTCTAGCTACCGAGCCATTCATCATCAACACAGCATCATGGACACAGCAGGGGCTCCCAAGCCACGGGGATGAAGAGCAGTTAAGCGCAGAGCCAATGAGAGGGAGAAGAGCCAACAGCTCTGTGGAGAAAGGAGGGGTGCAGAGCCAGGGGTAGCACCACAGCAGTGCTCGGGGGAACCGGACTCCCTGCGGAGCCAAGGCCGGGTCTCAAGCGTAGTGCAGGAGGAAAACACAAGGCATGGGTCCCCTTTGGTTCGTTCACCTACAGAAGATGCATTCCTTCTACCACACGTTCCACTAACATTCAAGTTACTGAGCTATACAGAATGATACATAGTTTACAGTTCATGGAAACAAAGCCTGAAGGGATAGAATGTGGTCATCTGAAGGAGGGTGGGAGGGATTGAGCGGGCTCATTTCCAGCTAGGACATTCCCACTGGTACACTGATGGTCCAAGAGTGCTTTTCCTATCACCAAGAAATGTAAAAAATTTAAAAACATGTGCCAGTCCTGGCAGCAGGGGTGTACACCCAGGGGCCCCGGGGGGCCTGCTGCGGGTGGGAACCGGATTGGATGCCCGTCGCAGTGAGGAGCAGCACGCTGGCTGTTTGATGTGTGTTCCCTTTTCTTCTGGATTAGGTTTATCCCTTCCACTAGACCCAGCAGTGTCTCTCCATGGGCCCTGTGCATCCGTTCCCCCTCCCCGGGGAGGCTGGCGTGGGTACTGACCGTGGCCCTGCCAGGGTTAGAGGTCGGGGAAGCGGCTGGGGTCCTCCTTGTAGTCGTCAGGAATAGTGAAGATGGAGTCATCAAACTCATCGTAACGGAACTCCTGGAAGGTCACAGTGGCTGTGATGGTGGGAAACACAGGAATATCTGGGAGGGAAGCAGAGCAGCACAGTGAAGAGCAGAGAACCAGAGGCTGAGCAGGGGTCACCTACTTGTGTTGCTTAAGGATGCGTGACAGCGGCGTGCGCAGCGTCCCGCGGGGTTGGGGATTCCAAGCCAGAGGTGTTTAGAGACAGCTGTCCCTGAACAGACAATACCCTGAGCACAGAAACAGCACCCAGCTCCCTTCAGCATCACTAACTCAGTGGGTTTCCCTTCCTGACATGGAAAACGAGGGACAGAGCAGCTGGGAAAACAGAGGACAGGGCTGGGCTGTGCCACAAAGCCTGACACCCTCCCACATGGGGGATAGTTCTCTACTGCTGTGCAAAGGAGACAAACCCCACCTGTAATCCTGGAGGGAAAGGAGCCACAGAACTGCTACTAAATACTTAACCCTGTGATGGAGAGCATCAGGAGGGCAATTCAGCCCTTCTACACTAGTTGCTCTTAGAGCTAGGCCCTCATTAGGGAAATGTAAATGAGAGCTCTCACCCTGACTGGGCCATGCTCACATTGCAGCTGCAGGCTTCCTCCCTGCCCCCACCTCCCCAAACCTAACTGGGTTCTTCTGAGACCCACAGCAACACATAGAATCACAGAATCCCAGCCTGGTCTGGGTTGGAAGGGACCCCAAGGGTCACAGAGCTCCAACCCCCTGCCACAGGCAGGGACACCAACCTCCAGGCCTGGAGCTACACAAGGTTGCCCAGGGCCCCATCCAACCTGGCCTTGAACACCCCCAGGGATGGGGCACCCACCCCCTCTCTGGGCAGCCTGTTCCAGCCCCTCACCACTCTCTCTGCAAAGAGCTTCCCCCCAATCTCTCCTCTAACCCTTCCCTCCTCCAGCTTCACTCCATCCCCCTTGTCCTGCCAGTCTCTGCCCTTTAACAAGCTGATTCCCCTCCTGTGTCTCTGCTCCCTTCAGGGACTGGCAGGCTGCAATGAGGTCCCCCCACAGCCTTCTCTTCTCCAGGCTGACCCAGCCCAGCTCCCTCAGCCTCTCTTTGTAGGGCAGCTGCTCCAGCCCTCTGAGCATCCTCGTGGCTCCTCTGCCCCCTCTCCCACAGCCCCACATCTTCCTTGTATTGCAGGCCCCACATCCCACATAGGAGAGTTCTCTTCCAAAGCCCAGCAGGAGTTCTGAGCTGTGAGTAAGCACTCACACTTTGGGAATACCCTGAGAGCTGCTGTAGGCACCTTACCTAATTTTACAGGAAAACCTGGTGGAAGTTTCATCTGAACAAATTCTCTAAGTTTGTTAAAGTGCTTGAAGGGTGCAATTACTTCTAAAACATTCAACAATCTGAAAAAGAAAGGAAGATTTCATCACAAATTCTGGTTTCACAAGGTTTCCCCCTAAAAAAGACACTAATGACTCCAAGCAGAAGGCTGAAATACCCATCTGTCCCCCCAGGGCCTCCATTCAGCATCCCCATCGGGCCCTGGTCACCCAGAGCATGTCACCACAGGTGCAGAAACAAACATCCAGACATCATTCCCTGTCCCTGCTCCACACAAGGGCCTGGAACAGAGCACCAGAGCCTCTCCTCCACGGGTGTAAGGAGCCCAGCACAGGTTTGGGTTGGTTCAGAGGACACAACGTTGTGCCAAAAACGCTTTGGGGTTCTGGAGAACCAGAGCCCTGGGTATTGTGACAAGGATAAATCAGACCTCTGGTCTCTGGGTTTCAGAGTTTAATTGCTGAAGCAGCACAACTTCATGCCCAGGTTTTAAACTGCCAGGTGCCTGTACCTGAAGATGGGAAGGACTCTGCAGTTCAAGCATCTCCTACCTACAGGTGACACCCCTGGCACCGCTGCTGACTTACGATTCGATTCCCAGGGGGAACTCCTGGCTCATGGCTATCGTGGCTTTGAAGGTCTTTTTGCTCTCCTTGCAGACCAGCTCTCTGCCCAGATGAGGAGCTCTGTGAGGGGGAGAGGAGAAGGACAAGGTCAGGTTGCCTTGCAGTGAAACCCTGGTTTGCAAGGCAGGCAGAGCCCGCTCTGAGAGCATCAGGGGAGGGTCCCTACACTAAAGCACATCCTTGGAAAGCAGAAGCTCAGCACAGTAAAGACAAGTCAGGAACCATTGTTACTTAGACCCCTGTGAGCTCTGCTAAACCAGGAGACAAGACAAAAACAGGGAAACAAGAAAAATCTTCAAATAATTCCCCATGAGAAAGACACAAGTACAGGCAGCACACTTCAAGTGTTGCCTGCTTATATGTGAATATAAGCTAAAGGAGTTTATATGTGACCAAAGTACCAAGCTGAGCTAGAGAAAGGTTAATTTGCTTTCAGCCTAAAACACAAAATACTCCAAGAAAGCAGAAAGGTGACTCTGCTGTGGCTAGAAAGCCATGCTGGGACCCACCAGGCAGAAAACTGCCATGGAGGGACAGGTAACAAATAAGATGATGAATATTTTCCCTTCTGCTTTATATTAGCTAGAAACTTAGGCTGCCCGTTCAACTCCCTCCAGGTAATCAGGTTATAAAGCAAATAGACACATTCCTGTCCCAACAGCAGCAGCTGCTCAAGCAGAATGTGTTTATTCTGCTTGAATATTCACTGGGCCTCAACTGCCTTAACAGTGAAATAGCTAAAAGCCCCTTGGAAAGCCCAAACCTCACCTGGAGGTGGGACCATGTGGTCTGCATGGGGTCCAGCAAGGGCAAGGTCCTGCCTGTGGGTTGGGGACATCCCAGCACAGCAACAGGCTGGGGGGTGGACAGAGAGCAGGGCTTTGGGCACACTGGGCTGGTGGGGGGTGGCCATGCCCATGGCAGGGGTGGCACTGGGAGGATCTGAGGGTCCCTCCCACCCAAACTGGTCTGTGATCATCATATTCCCTAGTGCCATCTGCACACAGCCTACTAGTGGCTTTGCAGCAGGGACTGCTGTGCTGTCACGTATGTGTCACACTCAGTGCATGGCTTGGGACTGGTCTGCAACCAGTCCTGGAAGGCACACACAGCCACTGGCACCCTCCACAGTTGAAGGTGCTGCAAATTAACTTAAATTAGAGCTACACACATAGAGGAGAGCATCTTGCACAGGGGTGGGCACTACAAGGAGGACTGTATGTCTTTGCATTCCAGAAGAGTGCAGCTCTGTACACTGCCACTGCTACTAAAGTCTCATTGAATCATTAACTTTTAATAAGATAAATGAGTTTCAGCAATGAACTTGTCAGAAAATAATCCAAACAAGCCAGCTCAGGTGTGTGTATTATCCAAATGTCTAAACTTCAAGGCACAGGTGTCAGGCAGATGCCCATCCACTGTTTCAGCACACACTCATCAGCTTCCCTGCACCTCAGACACCAACCCCAACCGTCCCCAGACCCCCCAAAACGATACACAAGCAGCACCCCCAAACTGGAGAACACACACAAAACCAAGCCCAGCCCCCCCCCAGCAATAAATCCAGAGGTGTGGAGGGAACCTAGTGGCAACAAGAAGATACTCACTTCCCATTCTCTGCTGATATGTACTCCTCCCAGGTGATTGTGTTGGGTGAGGGTGGAGTGAGGGACTGCCGTCGGACAGGCTGTTCAGAGAAACAGGGCTTAGCTGTTACCTTCCTCACATCCCCTGGGGATTTTGCATTCAAAATAAACAACTTCTAGGAGGAACACAGCAATACAGCCTGTCTAGTTCACAGCTCGGACTGCCCTGGGCTTTTCCACCTCCTGCTCTTGTTCTAATCTCCTCCATTCAGGTGTGTGGCCTCAAACTGCACTGCCACAGAAGCTGGCTGCCCCAGTACTGGGTCCAGTTCTGGGCTCCTCACCAGCAGAAGGACATGGGGGTCCTGGAGCGAGTCCAGAGAAGGGCAACCAGGCTGGGGAAGGGGCTGGAGGGCAAATCCTCTGAGGAGCAGCTGAGGGAGCTGGGGGTGTTCAGCCTGGAGAAGAGGAGGCTGAGGGGAGACCTTCTCCCCACCTCCCCTGCCCTGCCAGGAGGGTGCAGAGAGGTGGGCGAGGGTCTCTGCAGCCAGGGGCCAGGAGATGGGACAAGGGGCAATGGGCTCAAGCTGCCCCAGGGCAGGGTCAGCTCAGCTGGGAGGGCAAAGTTCTTCCCTGGCAGAGTTGTGGGGCTGTGGCACAGGCTGCCCAGGGAGGGGGCTGAGTCCCCAGCCCTGGGGGTGTTTAACAGAGGGGAGATGAGGTGCTCAGGGATCTGGTTTAGCACAGGACAGGGACGGTTGGACTCCAGGGGCTTAACGGGCTTTTCCAACCCTGTGATTCTGGGATACATCAGTTAATCAGTTAATTAAGTGTCTGAGTGACAAGTAACAAAGCACAAGCTAACACAGAAGGAAACAAATCGCTCTCAAAAGGCTGTATGTGTGTTCCCAGATGTCGCCTGGCTCATCCTGAATAGCTCTTGATTTGGTGGCAGCAACAGCAGCCCCACTCCACTTCAGTGCAGCTGAAGGGAAACACGATTGAAAGGAAAACCAGGAACAATCTGAACAATCAGCTTCTGGGCTAAAAGAAGTTCAAGCAATTTGCCACAGCCAAACCCATCATCTTTTGCTAGGAGATGAATGCAGACTGAAATACCCACAGAAATTCCTCAATGTGTGTGCTAATCAGGGTAATTCATTATCATATCACCATAATTATACTTGTGGAGCACACTTATTATTTTAAAATTAAGGCAATCAAAAGGAAAATAAAAACACTGTCTATAGATTTTGCTAAAAGGCTGGTGTGGGGTGACTCTCCTAGGCAACAGATTTTGCTAAAAGGCTGGTGTGGGGTGACTCTCCTAGGCAATAGATTTTGCTAAAAGGCTGGTGTGAGGTGACTCTCCTAGGCAAACCCCCCCTGTGCTGTGAAGAACTCCTGAAACATACCTCAAAATTCTGTTCCATGAGGTTGCCACCTTTGCTCAGGCTCTCCATGATGGCTTTATTTCGAAGAATATCCTCCTCACTGAGATGTTCTCTTCTTTTCCTTGACTCTAGTACAAGTCCATTCACCAAGTAGAAATCTGCCAAGAAGTTTCCTACTCTTTCCTGCACGAAAGGAACTGGCCATTAGTGACTCACAGGAGAGAAAATAAACACATCTACGTGCTGGTCTATCCAAATAGCTGCATTCCAGAGTGTAAGGTGATGGCAGGATTGAAGCACTGGGATTTACACTGCCAACCAGGTGAGCTATCCCTGGAGAATCCCAGCATGGTCCGTACAGCACAAACACAAGAGCTCCACTGGAGCAGATACGAAATATGACAGAAAAGATGGGTTTAAGAATTTCAGAGTGGCCAGAGGAAATCTGACTAGAGACCCTTCAACAGCAAGGTCTGTTAAGGGATGGCTCACACATGTGAATTTGGATTCGGTGTCCAGAAGGAGAGAAGTTCTGGAGCAGGAGCTGAGCTGCAAGCCTGGGGTGACTGGCACTGCCTGAACTGAGTCCCATGGAAAGCAACGCTCCCTCTTCCTGCCTGCCTGCCACAGGAGCACGCAGAATCCTTACTGCACACCCCAGAACCAGGCTGCAGAGACTGTGTGCTCTGAGGGTAAAGGCATTCTCCATACAACCTGCTCTCCCCCTGCCCACCAGCTCAGTTTGTTACCTTCCTTCCAGCCCACACTCCTTCGGGCAGCATCCATCATACATATTCTACATGGTCAAACTAGTGACAGCAGGGGTGTAGAGGGAGGTATTTTTCCTCTGTCCTCAACATCTTACTCTTTTACTCCTTCCCAAGCACACAGGGCTGTCTGAGCCACCTTGCCTCCAGCCATGCAGCCTGTGACACTCTGTTCAGCTTACTGTTTTGTCCTCTCTGAAGAGCCACCCAGTCTGGGCACGTGTGAAGGTAATGGATTTGGTTGATAACGTTGCGGAGTAAATATCACTGCTCATCAGAATGTCAACCTCCTCTTCTGTTTCCACCTCAGATTCCTAGAAGGAAAAAAATCCCAAACAGCAAATAGAACTTAGTATCAATGATTTCTTCTAAAAATTTGAAATAAACAATAAACTTTTCCCTTTCAAAGTTTCCCAAGAATCCCAGAATCTCCTGAGCTGGAAGGGATCCATAAGGATCATCAAGTCCAACTCCTGGCTCCACATGTTTCCCAATTTTCAAACTGATTTACAGGAGCTTTGGCCAAATGGTTGCTAAATAATCTTAAATATTAATACAAATAAAGCCACAGAGTGACTCAACAGCCACAAAGCAGTGGCAGCATGTTTGAAAGCCCCCTGAGGGCTGCTAGATTCTCTGGAGAGATTAAAAGGCACACGTGCCATAACTTAAAACGTGTTCAGAATGATCAGAGACTTTTCCAAGAGGTTCCCACTCTAGCTTCTTCCTCACTTTAGGAGTCTGTATTCAAAAGCACTGTCTCCAGCAACAAAATCTTATGTCATGATCAGCTTAAGCTGTAACAACTGGACACAGCACTCCTTCAGCCTGCATTCCTTTGGCGCTCCTTTGGGTCTCTGACGGTGTGTTTTGTTCAGTGACACAGGTCAGACTTCTGAGCTGAGGCAAAAGCTTGGGGTGTTTCCCAGCCCACAGAGCCCTTCACCTCGTGATGGATGCGCTGGTACACCTTCTGCTCGTTGTCTAACACCACAAAGGACTCGGAGGGCGCGGCGTCACCGTTGAAGATGAAGCTCAGATCCCCTCGTTGGCACTTCATGTCGGTAAAGTCGATGAGGGTTGTGTCCAGCCTGGGAAAACACACCACATCACTCCAACAGAAGTTACCCACAAGCACTCCCAACACACGACCAGGTGCAGGCTGCCAGCAGGAGCACTGTTACTGGTTGCCATGCCAGCCACACACGAATGCTTAGGTTCCCAAGTGAAGCCCTGCTGCGAAGAGCTGCTCTTGATTCAATCTCACACCCTAACGTCTCCACCTTTGTAAATGCTTTCCAAACGATTCTTACACCAATTTCATAGGAAAAGGTAAATTTTGCCAAAGAAACCTGTGTTCCAAAACCACCAGCCTGGGGAAGCAACAGAGTTTACACAGCCAGGCTGTGCTACACATCAGGAAACCCAAGTGCTCTGTGTGATCAGCACCTGGCTCTTTGAGAAGCTGAGTTCAGGAACAATATTAGGACACGACCCAAATTATGAACAGGACTGAGAGAGAGGCTGATCCTTTTTTTTATTTGACTTATTTTAGTTGCTATTTCTATTTTCTCCCCTCACCAACACAAAAGAAATGCCTCTGCTGACCTGAATAACTCGAAGATGGAGCCAAGGACGGGGATGTCTCTAGCAGTTCACAGCCAGTATTGCTACAACACTTACTTCTTTGGCAAAGATGGTCAGAGAACCTGACTGCAGTGACCACCTCAGCTCTAAGTGACCATTCTCTCTGCTTAACACCCACCATGCCTTGGCCTCTGATTTCAAGAAAGAACCTGCAGGTACTTCCACTCTGTGCCAGTCTCATGACCCCCAGTCTTGTACAAGCAGAACACAGAGGAATGAGAAGGGGGGAAAGAATGGTCTTGGACTCAAATTTGACCTAAAAAGTCAGTTCACACCCCTATGCCAACAGCTTGAACAGAACCAACTGTCTAGAGATTCAATTCTCATACTCCTGACTTATTGTTTGGTTTAAAATTTAGAACCTAAAGAGAAAACATTTGAATCCCAAACCTTTCTGCTTTCTATTTTAAGTGACTTGGGGACTCTGAAGTTATATTCAGACCAAATTGGGGAGGGGGATAAAAAGACAACCTGAGGTCCAGACCACTTCTTGCCTCTGAACACCGAGGCACCGACAGGATGCCGTGGCACCAGCGTGTGCAGGCTGCTGGGCAGGGTCTGTCACCCCATGCTGGGAGCCAGTGGCTGCACTAACACACAGCTCTGGCAGCTCAGGGGATGCCCTCTGTGAAACCAGCACTTACCTGATATTTATACCTTGCTTGTGTATTTTACATGCGTCAGAAGGCAGGATTCGGGAAAGTAAAGGCACTGAAGGGAAGGAGAGAGACTGCAGTTAGCAGGTGAGGCTGTACTCTGGGTCCTCTATTCACAGTACTTCCATCAATCACAGAGTCACAGGGGCTGGAAGGGCCCTCCAGAGCCCATGGGGTCCAACCCCCTGCCAAAGCAGGGTCCCTAGGACAGGGCACACAGGGCGGTGTCCAGACGGGGCTGGAATCTCTCCAGAGAAGGAGACTCCACACCCCCTGGGCAGCCTGTCCCAGGGCTCCCTCACCCTCACTGGGAAGAAGTTCTTCCCCACATTGGGGGGGAACTCCCTGTGTTCCAGCTTGAGCCCATCGCCCCTTGTCCTGTCCCCACAGACACTGAGCAGAGGCTGCCCATGTCCCCCTGTGTCCCACCCTTCAGCTATTGATAACCACTGATCAGATCCCCTCTCAGGCTGCTTCTCTCCAGGCTGAACAGCCCCAGCTCACCCAGCCTTTCCTCACAGGGGAGATGCTATACACCCATTTGAATCTCAGAGTACTTTAACACAACTACAGCACACCCATTTCCCAGCAGGATTTCAACACAAATACACCTGCTACCAGGGTTTCTTCTGTCCAGGACCTGCAAACCTGGTCTGTAATCATACAGACTGCATTCAGCATCAGGACATAATTTTACATGTCCTCAGCCACAACTAAATCAGGTGTAACACCAGTGACCCCCCTGCCAGCTGACTGACATTTTAATTCTAGGATCTGATAGCTCAGAGACCGTCCCAGCTGAAAGCTTAGCTGCAACTACAGCACCACACACACAAGTGGGAAAAAACCCCAGAAAATCCAGTGCACTAATGTGTTCAAAAAAAGGGCAGATGAGGTACTTAGGGATCTGGTTCAGCTTAGGATGGGATTGGTTGGACTTGATGATCTTCAAAGGTCTTTTCCAACCTTGTGATTCTGTGAAAACCTCAAGCAAAGGTTAAACCACTGCTGGAACTGCAAGTCATGAGGGTGTTATGAGATGGATACATGAGACTCCAGCTGCCCTCATTCTCCAAAGGACCATTTATCAGTTCAGCAGGATGGCATTTCAGCACTTTCTTCCAAAGGAACTACAAGGAATTACAACCTCCTGGACAATGGAATTAGAGCTGAGGACCAAAATTTAGGACACACCTATTGCCCAGAGCATTTTTTTTCCTTCAAGAGGGAGAATTTATGGAGAATCATAGAATCCCAGACTGGTCTGGGTTGGAAGGGACCCCAAGGATCACAGAGCTCCAACCCCCTGCCACAGGCAGGACCACCAACCTCCAGGCCTGGAGCTACACAAAGTTGCCCAGGGCCCCATCCAACCTGGCCTTGAACACCCCCAGGGATGGGGCACCCAACCCCTCTCTGGGCAGCCTGTTCCAGCCCCTCACCACTCTCTCTGTAAAAAACTTCCCCCCAATCTCTCCTCTAACCCTTCCCTCCTCCAGCTTCACTCCAGCCCCCTTGTCCTGCCAGTCTCTGCCCTTT
>VZTU01032694.1:130856-145103 GCA_013400835.1 Zapornia atra
CTCTGGACACAGGACTCCAGCTGGGGCCTCCCCAGGGCAGAGCAGAGAGGGACAATCCCCTCCAAAACTAAGTAGTGTCACCATAGTGAGTCTCCTGGAGAAGAGCACCCCTACACCAGCTGGCTTTCCTGCTGGCATCACTCCTTCTGCACACAGTCTGACTGCCAGCAGCACGCCAGGCTGCAGCCTCATCTCTGAGCCCTGCCTGGCCTCACTCCACTCCCTGTCTGTGCTGAGTGGCCATGAAAGCTCTGCTCCTTCAAGGTGCAGCGCAGGGCAGAGCGCTCAGCAGAGAGAGGGGTGTGCTGGAGGCCTGGCTGCTCGCTCCTCCTCGCTGCAGCAGAGCCACAGGCACAGCCAGAGACTCAGGCTGCCCCCACACAAAAGCAGGTGAAGTGACCAGCTTACACTTCAGCCAGTACCAGGAGGTGTCACCCAGGAGGTGTCCCCCCTTGCTCCTGTTCCATCAGTCACACCCACCGATGGGCATCAAGACCTTTGTGCCAATTTCTTTAGATTTCTAGGGGTGAGAGGAGCTGGAAGCTGAGAAAGCACTGCCTGGCACACAGTCACAGGAAGGCAGCTGCAAGGTGGAGCTCAGGTTTGAAGGCCCCACCACAGGTTGTGCTTAGCTGACAGTCACAGGCTGAGATTCAAGCCCAGCTACTCAATAACTTCCTCACCCCACTGCTCCACGGTGGCACCAGCCCCTCAGGGAGACATGTCAGTATTTTACTTTTCCAATAATCAATTTCTTGAAGTAACCAACAGCTTGTGTGTCCCCCCCCCTACTTTGTGCAATTAGATTAAGGAATAGAATTCAGCCCCAAAAGAGAGCAAGCCAAGAGAAGGCAGCAGAGAAGTTGCCTGTCCTTTGTAACCTCCATCCTGAGAACTGGGTTGTGAACTGCCCAACGTGCCAACCAGCAGGAAGCTGCAGCTGGAGAGAAGCAGCGTGCTGGAGCCTGACTGTATCATCTCCCAACAAAACAGAATGTGCAGGTGCTTACCCCAACTTTGAAAGTCCCAGTGAAGCTCTAGATAGAAGTCACCTAGCTGAGATGAAAAGAATATATTAACACACCTTTTAGTCTGCACAACAACTGTAAAACCTGCTGGAAGACAGGCAGAAGTTTTATTTTGCCAAAGAGAAAACCTGCTGTGTTTGTATTTGAATTTCTACTGCACTTAAGCATTTCTGAAGCCTTAACTAGACCAGAATCAGTAATGATGAAATGACATAACTCAATTCAACTACCCATTTGCAATGGCTCCTTGGAAATAACCACTCACACAGCTATTAAACTGTGGACTGGAAAAGCTTTATTGTAAATGTGTTTAAAAAGCCCCAGACACCTCCAGACCTCCTTGCTTGCTTTGACTGACCACATCCAATCACAGGGCATTGGGCTCTGGCTTTAGTTAACACCTCAAGCTGCTGCCAGCAGTGTTCACACACACCAATTTCAACTTCTCCTCTGGAAATATGCTTCAGCACCGACCTCAACACTCCTCTACCTCCACAAACACAGGCCAGCCAACTCCTGCAAACCACAGGCAAAGTAAAAGCAAAGCAAGGGGTGACTTGATTAAAATTAGCAGATGTTGGTAAGCAAAACATTCACTGAGGCAATAGACTTGGGAGAAACCTTAGAAATCTAATGCAGTGACCACAGGCTAAAAACACATTCTTTAACTTCTAGATTGCAAAGACAACTTGCAGGTCTGTCCTACATAAACCTTTTGGTTTGAATTTCTATAAGTTGAGAAGGAAGTATGATCTTAAAAACATGTGTCATTCTGGGACCCCTTTAAACAGAGACTAGAACCCAAGATGTTTGTGAAGAGAAGAGAGCCCTGGGAAGCTCAAACCCTCTCACCTCTTTCAGGGCTTTTAATAAACGAGGTCGCTTTTCTTCAACACTTTCCCTGGACTGCTGTTTCAGCTTCCTCAGGAGTGCTGTAACTAAAGAGGGAGGAACTGTAAAGTAAATCTGTTTGTCCATCACAGGTTGTGCCACTATCTGACACCTTTAAAAAAAAGAAACACCAACAGTGTGACTGTGACATTGCATCAGACCTGGGGGAGAACCACTTCAAGTTATAGCAGTTACACACAGCCCACTGATCACAACAGGAAGAAGAGCCTCAGTAATTTCTTTATGATATAGAGGATGCAGTCATGTCAAGAGGCCTCTGACATAGGAAACATGGTTACACATGTCTGTTATTCAACATGAGCCCACAGATCATACAGCATCTGCTCCCAGCCAAGAAATGCTTCAGCAGTGAGGAGCTGACATGCAGAATGCTGCTGCTGTACTACACACCTGGTTCACCACCTGTTAACACCCTGGATAGTGAGCTTTCTGCTGTGGGGCACAGTCATACACACACTACTAACAGCCACCAGCAGGCAGCCTTCCCTTCACTACTTGTTATCTGAAGTGATTCAATCACTGGATCTGCCTGCTGAGAGGCAGCCCAAAAGCCATATCCCATTGCTGACTGATCACCAGGCACAGTGTGACCACATGGAGCAGAGCCCATACTGCCAAAAACCATTCCCACCTCCCATCTGAAATGCAAATGCTGGTGTAGAGCTTCTACAGTGACCTTAAGCAGAATCTTAACTCAGCATTATGTATCCTAATGCAACCAAGGAAATGGATTTGCAGAGAGATTTTATCATGGTTCAATAAAAAGAGATCAGGTGATTAAGATAAACTCTAGAAGAGAACTAAACCAGGAGTGTTACAACCCCCTTGGTTTCAAACCCTGTGTTTCCCAGCCCTGAAGGAGGCCTCATTGTCTGATTAATTGGGAAGCAGAGGTTCTTACTCATCTGTCTGTCTCCATAGCTGATGGCTTCTGCCAGAGGGCTCCATCCCTGAGCGTTTTTCACCTTTACAGGAGCATTATGGGCTAAAAGCAGGTGGGCACATTCTGTAAGAGAACAGTAATAATTACTTACAGTAACCAGCAAGGATGAAGCAGTGTCATTCATAGTGAAGGAAACATTAATAAAGCAAAAGGAGTAGGTGTTCAGTGTATCAAAGAGTTTATCAAAATACATATCTGGATTCTGAGTCAAATGTTTGTTCAAAGTTTACTGGAGCACTCAGAGCATTCCCCTGTTAAATACCAGCACTAAAACCATAATTGGTGATCAACCACCCATTACACAACCAGTGAAAAACGTCCCTTCTGCTGCAAATGACCTCAGAAAGCCTCAGAACCACAAGTAACTGGCAGTGCAGGACTACAAGGTGGCTATCTGGAGCCCTGATAACAGAGCACTCAGCCCAGGGTCCTGTGCCCTGTCAGTGCAGAGGTATGCTTGCAGTGCCCTACATTTTTCATCACCAGTATCAGCACCAGCGTGTGTCAGTGCCATCCCCACACTCAGCACGGACACCCCGTGCCAGCAAACCAACATGAACATCTTATCAAAGCCACACAAGCAACCACAGAGTCACAGCTCAGCCTGCAGAGGTAAAAAGTGATGGTGGAGTGACAAATGATCTTTAAAATCAAGGGGAGAAGAAGGCCTGCAGTGTTTTCATGCTTTGAATAAGCTGTCCTCATTTGAAACGGCTCTTTAAGTTTCCAACAACTCAAAGTTTCCTCACCACACCTCAGTAAAACCAACCTGCCCCATCTGCAAAGGAGAGCAGCTACCAGCTGGAGCTGCAGGCTGAAGGGATGTCTCATTAGAGAGGAGGGGCAGGCGTGGTGGATAGAGGAACTTCCCAGATGCTTCTCCTACGCTGGCTGCTACAGGAAGCCCTGCTAGTCATTCCAGCTGCAACAGCTGTGAGTCACTGGCAAGCACCACAGTGTCAGAAAGGAAGAGACACTTCACTGGTGAATGCATCAGCTCTTGTGGTAAAGAAACAAAAGCCCTGACTACCTGGCCAAGGAACTCAGAGGTATTTTTACAGTGGCTCAAATACAGTGCCCCAGACAGCAGCAACGTGCAGGCAGAAGGGCCTGAGCTGGCCAGCCAGACCAGGCTCTCCGTTACAGACTGGGTGTGAGGCACCCTGCGCTTCAGAAGAGGCTGGCTGCTGTGCTGCTGCCTACAGCTGGGCCACCCCCTGAAAGACAAAACACCCACCTTCCACACCAACAACCCCACTGACCAGGCAGGAAGGGCCTGGGCTTCTGAGTGCATCGATGGCCGTGCAAGGTGCAGAGCCTGGTGCTGCCCACAGACCGCACCGCTCCGGGCCGGCCAGACACGGCTCCCCACCAGCACCCCACAGGATCCAGGGCCAGGTGGAAAGAAGCTGAGAGGGGAGCAGCAAGCTGAAATCTCAAGCATGCAGCCAGTGAGACAAGGAGCAGGGGGAAGAAACGCTTCTCCTCACTACACTACACAGGAGGGTACCTCCTACACAAGGCATCAGTCGGTGCTGGAGACTGCCTCCTGTCCTAGGGCTCAAACGTTGTAAGAGATGTTGAGGGTAAGGCTTCAAACCTACTGAATTAAAGTTAGTGAACTCTTTTCTCTCAGTTTTATTTCCAGAAGCATCTCTGATCAGAATTACTTGTATTTACTGGTGTGGCACACTGCTGTACAGAGCCTTTAACCAGACCCACCCACGCCTTAGCACCCACCGCTGCAGAGACACTGTGAGCCAATGACCATGACAAGCCCAAGCTGGAAAGGAATGCTGCCACGGGGCACAACAGAGTGAGAGGGTATCTCTCCCACTAAGAAAAGGCTGAGAAGTTAAAGGAAGGCTGCTATAGCTGCTGCCTTCCATTGTGCCAGCCTCTGGACGAGGCCCCTCGCTGGGAAGCAGCAGGTCTGATACAGCCCTGCTTTCCACAGGTTGAAAAAACCTCCTATCTCTGACTTCCAGCACTTGGAAAACACATTTGCCTTATCACCACCTTAAAAGGTTTTTGAATGTCTTCTTTATCTTTTCTTCTGCTTTTTAACATTTTCTTCCAGGAGTATCACAGGCCAGACAAAGGCTGGCAGGTTCCAGCTGCTCTACTGCTGCTGCTTCTCCAGCCACCTTCCAAATGACTTCCCTCTCCACTCTCAATCACCTCAGATCAATCACTCCATCGCTATTACCAAGTGTGCTGAGACAGCCTGTTGCACACCCTGCACCCCCTCTCCAAACCTGCCAGGTGTTTGGGCTGACACAGCTCTCCCATGGAGCAGGCCGACGTGCCAGCACGGGACTCAAACCAAACCCTTCCCGTTCCAGCACTGAAAAAGCCTGTCACTGAGGCTGAGCAATCACACTCCGGGTTCCCTCCCAGTCTCAAAACATGTCTATTTCTATAGTTGTAATTTGAAGTGGAAATTTAAACCCTGAGCCTTGGAAATCCTGCTGTGAAGAACTCCTGGAAGGGTGTCTGGCAAGATGAGAGCCGTCACGATTCCGCAGGCAGCCCTGTGCCCACGTAGGGAGGTTTGATGCATGGAAGAGCAGCCAGGCAGCACGCCAGAGACTCCAATCAAGGGGTGAAGGGGGATGAAAAGACCAGGTGAACGATCACATCTGGGCTCTCAGAGTCGTTTTATTCTGAAGGATGGTTTATTCTGGTTCACTTCATTGGGAAAAGCTAAATGGGACTGTTAAGCATCAGCAAGGATCACAGTGACACCAACTGCCAGAGAGGTGCTGGCAAAGAGAAAGGGCAGCATGTCACAGCCAGGAATTAATCACCTTCCTGTACCTGAGCTGACTGCCCCTTACAACAGAGCTGCCTGGATCAAGCACCCAGCCTGCACACCCTGGGCGTACCCACCAGCATCAGCTGCCAGCCCCCATGGGAAGCAAGCAGGGGGCACTTACCCACCCTCACAGCTTCAGAGCTGTTTCCCAGTCACCTACAATACTCTGAGTTTCCCAGTTTCTCTCTATCTCTGCACAAAGAGCAGAGCTGGGTCCGAGGAGCTTTCCATGGGGGACCTCTCCAACGGCTCCTACTCCTTCCACCCCATCCCACTCACCACCGAGCTCCCTGACCGGGGCCTGAAGAACAGCCCTAATCCCTTCTCCACCCTTTCTGAGCCTGCACGGTGCCTTCTTTGCAGAAAACCTCAACTCTCAACACCCAGGGAAATGGAAAAAGCTTTTCCTCTTCCCCCCAGCTCTTCAGGAGAATTTAAGAGCTAAAAAAGAAAGAGATGGCTTTACGTACCTTTATGTCCCAGCATCACAGCAAGGTGTAAAGGAGTGTTTCCTAAAACAACACAAATAAAACCATGTGAGATCCAAGGCAGGAGAGTCGCCTGCAATCCCTCCAGGTGTTCACACACACAGCTCAAATGTTTCAGGGTAGGACACTCCTGGTGTGACCCACCCAAGGGACACACTGAATGCACCAGCACAGGGATGTTGTTCTGAGCCAGCGCTTGGATCGCTCCTGTTCCAGTAAGTATCTCTGAGAGGTTTTGTTTCAGGACACCTGGGCACTTACTCCAGCCAACTTCCTCTCTTCAAAGGGGCTCCTGAGGTAACAGGAGCCAACAGGGAAACCCTGGTAGAGTCCAACAAAGGAACTCCAGCCACTCTGGGCAGTCACCCCCCTTCCTGGGGCCCAGCCAAAACACCTCTGTGCAAACACACATCGTGTGGGGAGCAAGAGGGGATGGAGAGGCGCGAGGGCACGATCTCCTGGGCATCATGGAGACATGCTGGGGTGGCTCCTGTGACTGGGGTGTTGGGAGGGAAGGGTACAGGCTCTTCAGGAAGGACAGGCAGGGGACACGAGGGGGGGTGTCCCCTCCCCAGCTGGAGTGCTTGGAGCTCCATCTGGGGATGGGTGAGGAGCTACCGAGAGTTTGCAGGTCAGGAGACACTACAGTGGAGCTCTGCCTCCTGGCCAGGAAGGCCAAGCACAGGAGACCTCACATTCACAAGTCCTGGTCCTCATGGGGGACCTCAACCACCCCAGTATCTGTTGGAGGGACAACACAGCAGGGCAGGAGCAATCTAGGAGGTTTGTGGAATGCACTGATGATAGCTTCCTCCTCCAAGTGCCAGAGGAGCCAGGGAGGAGAGGTGCCACGCTGGGCCCTGCTCTCACCAACAACGGGGGCTGAACGTGGAGCTCAAGGGCAGCCTTGGCTGTAGTTAATGGTGGAGTTCATGATCCTCAGGGCAGCAAGCAGGGCACACAGCAAGTTCATTGCCCTGGACTTCAGCTGAGCAGACTGTGGCCTCTTCAGGGACCTGCCTGGTACTGTAAGCAGCGTGGGACAAAGCCCTGGAGGGAAGAGGGGCCCAGCAGAGCTAGCTGGTATTGAAAGGTCACCTCCTCCAAGCTCAGGAGTAATGCATCCCAGCAAAGAGGAAGTCAGGCAAAAACACCAGAAGGTCGGCATGGATGAGCAAGCTGCTCCTGGGCAAACTTAAACACCAAAAGGGAGTCTACCAAGGGTGGAAGCAAGGGCAGGAGCCTGGGAGGAATGCAGAGAAACTGTTTGAGCAGCCAGGGATCAGGTTAGGAAAGCTAAAGCCCCAGCAGAATGAAAACTGGCCAGGGACATCAAGGACAAGAAGTAAAGCCTCCATAGGTGTGTCAGTGATGAAGGGGAAGCTACAAGAAATGTGGGCCCTCTCTGGAAGGAAACTGGAGACCTGGTTACCTGGGGAATGGAGAAGGCTGAGATACTCCATGACTGCCTCAATCTTCACTGGCAAGTGCTTGAGCCACGCTGCCTAAGTGACAGGAGGCAAAGGCAGGGGCTGGGAGAACAGCAAACTGCCCACTGCAAGAGAAGATCAGGCTCAAGAGCATCTAGAGAAGCTGGAGGGGCACATCTATGGGCCTGATGAGTGGCACCAGTGAGTCCTGAGGCAACTGGCAGATGAAGCTGCTAAGCCACTTTCCATCGTATCTGAGAAGTCACAGCAGCCTGGTGACATTCCCACTGACTGGAACAGGGGACACACAACCCCCATTCCAAAAAAAGGAAGAGCTGGAGAACGACAGGCTGGGCAGCCTCACCTCTGTGCCTGGCAAGACTATGGAGCAGATCTTCTGGGAAACTATGGTCAGACACAGAGAAAGTATGGAGGTGACTGGGAACAGGCAACGTGTGTTTACCAAGGGCAAACCCTGCCCAGTCAGCTGGCTGGGTTTCTGTGATGGAGTGACAGTGTTGGGGGGTAAGGGAAGAGCAACTCACCTCATCTACCTGGACTCGTGCACCATGTTTGACACAGGCCTGCACAGCATCCCTGTTTCTAACTGGAGAGAGGTGGATTTGATGGATAGGGCACTGGGTGGATAAGGAACTCACTGGACAGTCACTCAAAGTCCAAATCGAGACCAGTGAGGAGTGGAGCTCCTCAGGGGCTGGTACTGGGACTGGTGCTGTTTAACATCTTTGTCAGAGGCACGTGCAGCAGGACCAAGGGCACCCTCAGCCAGTCTGCTGACAACACCGAGCTGTGTGGTGGGTCAATACCTGGGAGGGAAGGGGTGGTGTCCAGAGGGACCTGGCCAGGCTGGAGGTGGGACCATGTGAACCTCATGGAGTTCAGTAAGGCCAAGGCCCTGCCCATGGGTCAGGGACATCACCAGCACAGCGACAGGCTGGGCAGAGCAGCCCTGATAAGATGGACTTTGGGACTGGGGACAAGCAGCTCAGCCTGACTGTGGGCTGGCAGCCCCAAAAGCCCCCCATGTCCCAGGCTGCACCCCCAGCAGTGGGACCAGCAGGGCTGGGAAAGGGGATTCTGCCCCTCTGCTCTGGGACACAGACCCCCCACAGTGCTGCCTCCAGCCCAGGGGTCCCCAGGACAAGAGGCACACGGAGCTGTGGGAGCCAGAACCCAGGAGCCACGGGGATGATGGGAGGGCTGGAGCCCCTCTGCTCTGGAGCCAGGCTGGGAGAGCTGGACTGGCTCAGCCTGCAGAGGAGAAGGCTGCTGCTGGGGAGAGCTCTGAGCCCCTTCCCATCCCTCGAGGGGCTCCAGGAGAGCTGGAGAGGGGCTGGTGCCCAGGGCANACTGAGGGGGTGAGTGCCCTGCCCACCCACACTAGCCTGGGGTTCTGAGATTGAAGCAAGGGATAACCCAAACCTCTATGCTCAGCATGGTCTGAGAAGCCTAGCATTTTACAAAGCTGACACATCTAGGTTAAAAGCTACTCCAAGATAGGATACTGATTAAAATTTTAAGAGCTTATTTTATTAATTTTTCAGAGATTTAGTACAAAATTTCTACTAATACAGTACTGGTTAGATGGTGAAGTCATGGTAACTGCACTCCAAAGAAAGAAAAAAAAAAAGCCTTTTGGTTCCCCTAATGCCCTGTTTCCAAAGGGAGCTTCCCAGGCACACAGCACAAACACCACCCTGTTTTCCTGGCTAGGCACAAGACTGTTGTACTTCTGTTCTCAACGATGCACCAAGGTTCCTCAGGCACTGGATTAATGCTGCTACCAGAATGCAGGTGTGCTTTGTTAGACTAGCATAAGGACACAAAATTCTTCCATTTAGCTGCTTACAGCTCCAGTACTGTTGTACTGGGCACTGGTGAGGCTGCAGCTCGAGTGCTGGGTCCAGTTCTGGGCTCCTCACCATCAGAAGGACATGGGGGTCCTGGAGTGAGTCCAGAGAAGGGCAACCAGGCTGGGGAAGGGGCTGGAGGGCAAATCCTCTAAGGAGCAGCTGAGGGAGCTGGGGGTGTTCAGCCTGGAGAAGAGGAGGCTGAGGGGAGACCTTCTCCCCACCTCCCCTGCCCTGCCAGGAGGGTGCAGAGAGGTGGGCGAGGGTCTCTGCAGCCAGGGGACAGGAGATGGGACAAGGGGCAATGGGCTCAAGCTGCCCCAGGGCAGGGTCAGCTCAGCTGGGAGGGCAAAGTTCTTCCCTGGCAGAGTTGTGGGGCTGTGGCACAGGCTGCCCAGGGAGGGGGCTGAGTCCCCAGCCCTGGGGGTGTTTAACAGAGGGGAGATGAGGTGCTCAGGGATCTGGTTTAACACAGCACAGGGACGGTTGGACTCCAGGGGCTTGAAGGGCTTTTCCAGCCTGGGGGTTCTATGATGTGCTTAAAGGTATGCTCAGCAGAGTTAAAAGCTGCTGGGAACCAAGCTGCTGCAGCAATTCTAACAAAAGCCCTTGATTTTAGTGTTCTTTCCTGGTATCACAGTAGCAGCACGTCCTGGCTGCACATCCCAGCGATGCAGCCCAACACACACACACAGAGGCTGCTACACATGGACTTGCACCCCAGTATCAGAAAATCTCCCATCAAGATAGGCAAGCAGTCAAAGGCAGGGTTTCAAGTGGGTGTCAATGAGCTACCCAACACCCAGCACAAATTATTCTCCCGGGTCACTAGCAACATTCTAGTTCATCTTACACACCAAGGAAGCCAGCCTCAAACAGCCTATTAATAGATCCTGAAACGCTTCCAAGCCAGAGCATGATTTAAAGCTGTGGATGCAGCCACTCTTTGTTAAGTGACTGGGATACCGAAGGGATGAGCCTGAGCCAAACTGTGTTCTCAGCAGTTCTTACATAAGCCACTTGCTCCCCTCATGGAGCACTCCTCAGGATACACTCACACCAGAACAGCTCTATGCCAAGCCTGCTCTCCCATTAAGAAACCCGCACGTTTCAAAAACCTCAGCCCACCTCTGAAACGCTGAGCACAACAGAGCCTGGCAGCTCCAGGAGCTCTGACAGCTCCAGGAGCTCTGACAGCTTGGTACAATGGCAAGGAACAAGCAAACAGAAGCTGACCAGGCCCCCAACAGCTTCTTTCCCCAGCGCTGTGTCAGATCTCATTCAGGCAACAAGCGGAAACACAGCTCTGTGATAGCACACATCAAGGGACAAGGTTCTGAGCATCCTGAGCCAGCTCCAGTGTTCTCTCTGCTTCGGGCAGGAGGCTGGGTTAGATCACCTCCAGAGAGCTCTTCCAGCACAGATTTTTCTTTGACTCAATGGTTGCCTTCACACCAAAAAGCAGGCAATTCAAAATGAGCTGGGAAACTCGGACAGAGCAGATGAGGGGGGGAGGAAGAGCAGCATGCACAAAGGCAGACAGTGCAATAACCAACAGGGCACAGAAACCAGGATCCATCCCTTCTAGAAGGAAAAAAATAGCTACTGGTGAGGAAGCTGAGAAGATGGAACATCCTGCTGGGTGCTCTTCAGCCTGTAAGCCCCTGGCACGGCGTCTGAGACAATAAGAGGTTAGCTGCTGTACCAAAGGGAGGTGAGCCTCACTAAGAGGTAAGCCCCCTTAGGAATGGGGTGAGAGACCACCTTCCTGAGCCCCTCCCCAAAGGGAAGCAGCCTCAGCAGGAGCTGAGGCACTTCCAAGCATCAAACCCGGGCAGCATTTGGCACAGTTCCCTCACTAATCACCTGTCTTAAGATCTGAGTAACCTGGGGAGATCTGGATGCTCCTTGGGCCAAACAAAATGGGCTTTATCAGGTTTAACTCTGACTTCTTAAAATCAGCCAAACTCTGTAAGGTTATAGGTCACAAACTGAAGGAATCACAGCCAGGAGTCACTTGCTCACTGAGTGCCTCCATGCAACCTCCAGCAGCAGAAAGGGAAGAGCTGTTCAAGCAGAAAGACTGCTCTTGTCTGAGCAGGGGTAAGCTTTCACTCTTCCCAGGAACTCTAAGGGAAGGCAAACACCTCAGAACAGATGATGCTACAGCCTCCCATCCAACCACAACTGCCAAGAACCAGCAGCAGCACCCACTGGAGTCTGCAGTGGGCAGGAGCCAGACTGTCCATGTGTTTCACCTCAGAAACCCAGCTGGCTGGCAGGCAGGCAGGAGGGGACAAGTTAACTCCTATTCCTCTGGGAGAGATGGCATCCAAAAGCATAAACCCAGTTCCAGTACTGCTGAAAGAGCCCCACTACCATGGTACTGCCAGTGTCTGGCTGACAGATGCCTGTGGTGGTTTTGGCTGGGACAGAGGTGGTTTCCCTCCTCACAGCACACTCAGGGCTGTGTTTTGGACATGGGAGGAGAGCCCTGTTGGTAACACAGGGCTGTTTCGGCTGGGGCTGGGCGATGGGGGCACCCAGGCAGGGCCTTTTTGGATTCCCACCCTGCCCTGCCAGCCAGGAGCCTGGGGGTGCAGGGCCAGGACACTGACCTGACCAGCCAAAGGGACATCCCATGGCATCGTGCTCCCTGCAGAACTGGGGAAAGCTGGCAGGGGCTGGGACCACAGCTCAGGAACCAGTGGTCTGCAGCAGGTGAGCAGCAGTGCTGTGCATCACTCATTTTGTATATTCCTTTATCACCACCATTGTTTCTCCCTCTCCTGTCCTATTAAATTGCCTTTATCTCAACCCATGAGTTTTACTTCCCCCTCCCTAATTCTCTCCCCCTCCCACTGGGGGAGGGGAGCAAGGGAACGGCCATGGGTTTGTTTTATCTGTGGCCAGGTTAAGACACAACAGTCTCAGACTGATAAATTAATCAGCACCAGTTTTTTTACAGGACTCAGAGGGAACTACTCCACTGGAATCTACCACACTGCAGCCCCCCCAGAACATTTACCATCCAGAGTAATTCTAGGTAAAATTCCTCTGGTGAAGTAAAAATGAAAAAGGTGAACTCTAATGCTAATCAATGTTTCCAAGCCAGTGCAGAGTGCAATGAAGTGTTTCTAACAGGACAGGGAGGAGATGGAGAGGGCAGTTACACTCCTTGCAGTTGCACAGATGGTTCCAACAGCTTGAGGTTTCCAATGGACCACAGCTCAAGCCACAGTGGCGTTAGATTCCCAGAAAACAAGCAGCTCTGCACTAGGCAGCTGCTGGAGAGAGAGAGAGGGGGGGTGCAAGTACACAACTACAGCATTTACTTGGAGAACGCTGTCATAAAAAGGGCACTGTCAATAATTAAGTGGCTGACGTGGAGTTTTGATGACTTCCATGCAATTTAATCAGATGATAACAGGTTTGACATGCTCCTTTCTACACACCGACTAGGAACGTCGACGGGCACATACCTGAACAGCTGCAATCAAACTCATTTTCTTTTAGCAACAGCTTGATTCACCACATAAACAAACCTCATGCTTCCTTCCACCTGAAGCCAGCTTCATCACCACCTATAGCTTTGGGAAATGGGCATGTATACTTTCCTCCTCAGACTGCATAGCCTACAGGGCCTTCTTCCACATAAACAGTGATACAACAGTGCCTGGCACCCAGCACGTGCACATCCAGGGCATGCAAACAGAACCACACATGAGCTACTGCACTTGTCCGTGCACAGGTGACTCCCAACCTTTGGCAAGGCACCTGACACACCTACAAGGAAGCTGTGCCTGTTTCCAGGACTAATCCAGCAAGAAGCTTGGTCTATCCCAGCTTGTAACGTGGGTTTATCCTGAATGCATCCCAGCTCTACAGAGCAGGCTAGAGGAAACATAAGTAACTTGATAGGTATATTACAAACTTCTCCCAACAAACTCATCCCTTTTGGGATAGTGACACCGACCTTCTGATGGGTAATAGGTTTATTATTTATTATTTAGAGAGTGAGGCAGCCTGCACTCAATTCACTGAGCCAGCATGGTTATCCTGATACAGCACACCACCACAAGCCTTATTCTACAGGCCTTGGCTCTCTGCACCCCACCCCACACTAAAAATGGGATGGAGCTGTAAACAGTAACTATTACTAGAAGTTCTTCCTTCCCTCAGTCACTTCCTGACCCTGCACTAGGATTCTTCTGCTTTATTTCCCAGTGTAATTGTGTGCTGGAGCTTTCTTCCCCAAATAACTCACAACTCAGACATGTAAACAAGCGACAGATGGATCCAGGCAGAAAGAAAACAATAACAAGGAAATACTAGTCAGGCCTTCGGTATGCCACAGCATCAGGGGGGTTGTGGTTGGGTTTAAAAACTTAAGAGCAAAGGACCACAGAATCCCCAGGCTGGAAAAGCCCTTTCAGCCCCTGGAGTCCAACCGTCCCTGTGCTGTGCTAAACCAGAGCCCTGAGCACCTCATCTCCCCTCTGTTAAACACCCCCAGGGCTGGGGACTCAGCCCCCTCCCTGGGCAGCCTGGGCCACAGCCCCACAACTCTGCCAGGAAAAAGTGTTTTCCTAATATCCAATCTGAATCACTTCAAGAAAAAACATGGAGGCACAATGTTACTTGAAGTGATTCAGAGACAGAAATCCCCAAAGCCTTCTGCAGACAGTGCTGAGAAAGCAGAAAGATGCTCACTGGAGTTTATATCTATAAGAAAAGGATGGTATCAGTCTATAAGG
>VZTU01032695.1:0-27864 GCA_013400835.1 Zapornia atra
CCAACTTTCCAGCCTGTCCAGGTGTCATTGAATGGCAGCGCAGTGTTCCTGCGTGTCAGCCACCCCTCCCAGCTTTGTATCATGGGGGTCCTTGCTGAGGGTGGATGCTATTCCCTCATCAAGGTCGTCAATGAAGAAATTAAACAGGACTGGACCCAACACTGAGCCCTGGGGAACACCGCTAGTCACAGGCCTCCAGTCAGACTCTGCTCTACTGACCACCACCTTCTGAGCTCGGTCTGACAGCCAATTCTCAACCCACCTCACTGTCCACTCATCTATCCCATACTCTCTCAACTTTGCTAGCTTAAATAATAGCATGATTTTGCTGAAAAGACAGTAAAAGGTTCTTTTGCTTTTAAAAGAATCTGTCAAATGCTATACTAATAAGAGAGTTTTTTCGTTGGTGAAGTTTCATGTTGTGATGATAGTGTGTAATAAAGGGAGGAGTTGTTTCAGGAGACCGGTGTGAAAGAATGTTTAAAGCAGATAAGCAATTGGCATACCTAACATTCTGATAACGTACAGGAAGAGAACCATAGGTTTTGTAGGCCCTCCCAAGTTAGAAGTTCATGAAGATAGTATGTTGTTTCAGTATACAGTCACTTGGGGTTTGCGTCACTCTCCTGCAAAGTATTCTTACCAAACTTTTTTTGTCAACTACAAACCACTGTCTGCTTAGAGTATTTACTAAATAGGAAATGAGCACAGGTTTGATAAGTCTGTTAAAACTTTCTAAATGTCATCCCTGAAGCCCTTGCTTAGTCTTTTATAGCTTTTTTTTTTTTTAACATGTAGACTTGTCCTTTTATTTTTACAGAGGATGACAAATAGCAGCAGCTCCCCTAGCCTTCTCAATGACAGTGCCAAGCAGTACGCAGGCCATGGTAAGTGCTTTTGAAGTATTATATATGAAAGTATGCTTGGAAATTTTAAGAGATTCACTTTTGCAAAACAGACTTATAGTTTGTTTTCTTCCTCTGATTTGATGTGAGTTGTAGTAGAACATTTTTTTTAAACAGTAGTGTATTGTGTGATTACTTTTAATACAAAGCTGAAGTGCTACTGAACTAATAAATTTTCAACTTCTCATTACTCCAGTGGGGAAAAAACCTAAAAAAAAAAAAGTCATTATCTGTCTTGTCACCTCAAGTGAAATACAAGTCTGGTTATCCTCTGCAAAGCACTGATAGCTTAAACATTTATGTTGCTCTGCAGTAGTGTCCCTTTTAATTGTGCTTTTTGAGTAAGTTCATGTGTGGAATGAGTTTTATGCCTAAATTTAGGGTGTGTGGATTTTTTGAAATTTAACACATAAGTGGTTATTTTTAATAGCTATTAAGTTTTGTCCAGTAAGCAGTACTTTATATCTTAAAATTTTTCCCCCACTACAGGGAACACAGTACTCAACTGAATAAAATGTCTCTATAGTGCAGGCCTACATACTCATTAAATTATTGTGGAGGGTATATTGAACTGCTGTAATGTGCTTTTTGGAATTACTGCAGATTATTTCAGCTGTAGCTGTCAAACGAAGCTCTTTAAAGAAGAGGTTACTACTCCCTTATGGCAAGGACATACATTTAAAATATATTTCTGCTCTGAAAATTGCTGTGTAAATGATGTTCTAGAACTCTTATTTGCATGTCTGACCCTGCAGCTACTCTACTTCCTAGGATTATACTTCTTTTAAGCATGCTAGTAACTACTATAAAATTAACTTGCTTGAAAGTCAAAATTTGGTGATCTGTGGGGTTGTTTTCCTTCTGGCACATTTCGAGCAGGTTTTGAGATGAATTCTACTTTTTTTGTCCCACTGAACAATTAGCTATTCAAGGCAGTGGAGGTCTCCAGTTTTAAATGCAGTCAGAGTTTGACTGTGACAGGCCAAATAATGATGGTGATGCATGTGAAGGAGAGAAGCCAGACTGACTTTTGGAAACCAGTTTAAATTCTGTTTTCTTAGGTACTTTTCTTTTTTTCCCCCTAAGCTGAGCGTCACTTGTAGAATTACCCTTTTAAGAAGTATTGATTAATGTTGAAGAAAGCATTTCATCAAAACCATGTTTACAGCTGGCATTCGTCTGCTAATTCAGGAGCTATAGCCATTCAGTTTGGAATTTTAAGCTGCATCTGTGACTGTTACTCAGTTTTGGGTGCTTCAGCTCTGGAAGGGATGCATAGGGATGAAGAAAAAGCAATTAAAAGCTACTGATAGAATGTAGACTTTGGCTACCTTTAGTTCTGACTTAAAATTGTGCAGAACAGTGAGAGGGCAAATTAAATCCACATTGTTATCTGTAAGGCTGTGTTATAAAGAAGATTACCTGAATTAATTCAGGTAAACTGGAGATATGGAGGCTTTGAAGTGTTAGGTGGACATTAAATAGTGTCAGCAGCAATTAAACTTAGTAAATTCTGCTAATGAGCACAATTCCAATTGAGCAGTTGCACAGAGTCTAATAAAAGCTGTGTTCTTTTGGCAGCATGGGGGCTAAACTTAGTTTTCTTGATTTTTTTTTTTTTTTTCCATATAGAAACAAGTTAAGTGCAAATTTCTTATTAGAAATACATAACATGATGTTTTACTTTTTTGTTTTTTACAGATCCACTAACTTCACCAAATTCATCCTTGTTTAATGATTTTGCTGCTCTCAGTGTGTCTCAAAGGAGGAAGGTAGGCAGCAACTAAATCTTAAGTAGCATATTTGTATATGAGTTGACAGGGAAGAAGATCTGGAATAACTTGAAATGCCAGGTGAAATAATGATGATTCTTCTAATATTACTAGATTTATTTTGGTATGTCACTGCTGATATAAATAAGATCATCTTTCTCTATTGTTGCTTCACCAGATCAGACTGGGGCTGCTCTTAAGAAGTATTCCAAGCATTTGTAAGCTAAGTTTGTGAGAATGCTTAAAATATGAAAATCAGGGCATAGCCCATTGAATTTGAAGCCAAATTATTTTTATTGTACTGAGGCACAAGTCAAACCACCTGCAAGCCTTCATGGCAACAAGTTCGGAATACAGGAAGAATCATTCCCCTGTTTATAGGAGATGTGAAAGTAACTCTTGCAGTTTGAAATGCATTTAGTTTGAAAGACACTTGATAATCTACTGGGAAGCTAGGGTTTTGGATTTTTTTTTTTCTTCTCTAATTGGTATTGAGAAATCTTTCTTCTGAGAGCTAGACAGCATCTTCAAAGAACTTTGACCTGCTCCCACACAGATGGTGTTGTTTTCCGATTAACACTTACAAATGCAGTGGCTGTAATAAGAGACATGAGTTTTGGATACACCAGAGTTCCTGCTCACTTTTGTGAACTGTGGCTTATCAAGAAAGACATCTTGTCCCAACAGGTTATCAGATTTTACTTTCACTGATGTCCTTCATGTTTTATTAATCTTACAAGCCATGTGACCTTGAACTTTCCTCTGGTTGAGAATGTGTTGTCTTGAAAGCAGGTGACATCAGCATGCTTGTGGGGTTTTTTATATATTTTTTTTCATAGTTTTATCTGTGTATTAGCAAGTGAACTCTCTATCGTTCCTGCAGGTGAAAATTTGACTTAAAGATAATGACTGTAGTTGTCCCATCAAACTAATGTTCTTTGAAATGAAATGGTGTTGTAGAATGTTAACTTCGTGTAATATTATGATGTATTCAAACTACATGGAATCTCTGAATTGCTCTTTTCCTTAATGCCAGTATAGGGCACCAGAAACTGAGTGTAAACAACTATGAATGTGGTGTTTATCCACTTACTGAGTGGTAGGTGGGGTCTCACCCAAGCAGAGCAGAGGGGCAGAATCACCTCCCCTGACCTGCTGGCCCCACTGTTTTTGATGCAGCCCAGGACTTGGTTGGCTTTCTGGGCTGCAGGTGTGCATTCCCAGCTCATCTTGGGCTTTTCATCAACCAACATTCTCAAGTCTTTCTACTCAGGGCTGCTCTCAATCCATTCTCTGTCCAGGCTGTAGTTGAGCTTGGGATTGTGCTGACCCATGTGCAGTTCCTTGCACATGACTTTGTTGAATTTCATGAAGTTCACGTGAGCCCACCTCTCAAGCCTGTCTAGGTTCCTCTGGATGGCATCCCTTCCTTACAGTGCATCAGTTGCACCACACAGCTTGGTGTCATTGGTAAACTTGCTGAGGTTCCACTCAATATTTCTTAGATTTTATTGTTAATTTTATATTAATACAGTTCAGTTAAACTAATATAACTCAGTTGGCACTGAGTTGTGCCAAATCAGTCATCAGGAATAACAGTGCCATGTAAAAGCACACAGACATGGCTTGATTAACCTCTGTATGAGGCTTTAAAAATATTTTTAGTGATTGGAACAGAATAGAACAGTAAATACTACATTAGTTTAATTACTACTAGACAGTTTAGAAGCTAAAGTGTTGCATTGCAATCAAAATTGGAACTGTTTGTCACTTTGCTGAGAGCATTTTAATGAATTATAAATACCTGAAGAGTAGGTGTCTAGAGGAATGGGGCAGACTCTTCTCAGTGGTGCCCAGTGACAAGATGAGGGGCAACGAGCACAAGCTGAAACACTGAAAGTTCCATCTCCATATGAGAAAAAACTCATGTACTGTGAGGATGACCAGGCACTGGGACAGGCTGCCCAGAGAGGCTGTGGAGTCTCTTGCTCTGAAGAAATTCAAGACCTGTCTGGATGCTGTCCTGTGCATCCTGCTCTGGCAGGGGGGTTGGACTATATGATCTCCAGAGGTCCCTTCCAACCCCTGTGAATCTGTGTAAAAATAAATGTACATTCCTTTCTAACCCAGTCTGCAAGTGCTATATATGTGTGTGCAAGTCCAAGTATGTGCTTATGTATATAAACCACATACACAAAAGAAAAGCCACTCATACAAAAGTATTATTGGGGGAGCACTGTCTCTAATGTTAAAAATTGCATCAACGTTAATTAAAACAGTACACAATGGGAGCAGGCAGATTAATGTTTGAGTGGGAAGCTTAAATAATTCAAAGCTCAGATACTGTTATAGAGTCTTTTCTGACTTGATCCCTTTTTTCCCCAAGAAATAAGTCATCAAACTAAGCTTCTTGCTGCTAAAATCGTATCAAGAGGAAGGTTTGTCTTTGAAACTGGTTGACTTGGGCTTTTTTCTTAATATTAATTGATTTCAGCCATAGCTGGCATTAACTGAAAGAGGTTTGTGTTCTGCTTTGCATATTAATTTATTATGACTGCTATATTTTTGTAACTTATTTCTATAAAAGGTTGTTAAATAATAGTAGTAATGGGGAAGTTTTAATGTATTACTTGAGCTGGCCAAAATGTAGGCATCCAGGCTCCCTCTATAGTCAGTAGAGAGAGATGAGCAGTTTAAAAGAGCATTCAGTTCACATCGAGGGAAGTATTTTGGAAAAGGCTAGATGGCTGCTTTAAGTGGATAAAAATTGATGACTAAAGTTGTGATAAATTAATCACACTTTTGTGACTGGCTACCAGACAATAAATTGCAAATAGTCATGGATATAGTTTCTTGATAGTTTTAGTGTTTTTTTGAGTACAACATCCAAATGGCATTAAGTGATTTCCTCAAAAGCACTGAATGCTTTAAGCACCAGCTCTTCAAAATTTTGTGTGATACCCTCCCAGCCCAGTAACTGGGGCTTATGAAGAGCTTGAGCAATGTGATTTGCCAGGGCAGTGCTTGTCGCCTGCTGTAACACAAGATAGCCGCCTAGAAGTGTGTTCCTCTGTTGGTTGACTCTATAGGGAGCCTTGGTGGCGAGTTCAAGTGTAGGTGTTTACAATATCTAAGATTTGAAAAAAACCCTCAACAACCCCAAACAAACAACTTTGACTTTTCTTGCTGTGAACCTGGGGCTAAAGTTTTGTTTGTTCTGAACTAGCTGGCAAAACCAGCATTTCCTTCGTTTGCCACTGACTTGGAGGACAGATATAATACAGTCCTGGTAAGTGAATGAAGAGCAATTGCTTTTCTTTATGAATTAGAATTGTGAAATTTTAAATATTTAGAACTATTCAGTTATTTGCAACTATGTAAAAGCTGCATGTTTGTGTTGTGTAAAACCATGGATTGTTCCTGTAAAAGCATGTAATACCTATCTGTGGTAAGCACAGCAGTTAAGTTTATTAATCTTTATTGTCTCTGGATATTGCTGATTGTGTTAACCTGGCAGTCCTTTAACTGTGGGCAAGCCATATGGATGTAAATGCTTAATATTAATAAAATATTAAAGATAAGACTTGATGATTGTAATTCTGTATATCATTGCTTTTTAATTAGACAACTCTCTTGAAACTAGTTAGTGTGACTGGGCTATTTAAGTTGCTCATTATTATTTTGATGTTTAAATACATTCTGCTTTTTAGTTTAAAAAGTAAACTTAGTCCTTGAATTTTTATGAACGTTCTCGAGGTTATTTTCTCTGTTTAGAAATGATTAAACTGCATTTCAATTTTAGATTTCAGGAAAGCTAAGATTACTATTTAAAGACATTTTTATAGGATACTTAAAATGAAATCAAAGGAGCTAAGTATTTCTGTAGATGGAGCCTTGGTGGAGGTTCTGTCAACTGTAAAACCTTCTGGATTTACTGTCCGGTTGTTGTAACTCCACATGCAGTAAGACAAGCAACCTTAAAGTGAATTTCCTATAAGAGATTTTCAGGTAAGTATTAATCTACAATGCACAAATAGGATTTGTGAAGCATGGAACAAAAGCTAGAGCTAGTAATAGACTAACCTTCTTCCCTGAGAATAATGATGTCACACTTAATTTTTTTTTTTCTTCTTCAAATATGTGTTATGTTTGGTAAAAATAGGGTGGCCTTCTAAACTTGAACTTACTGGGTGTTTTTCCTAAATTGGCTTTAGCCATTATCTAGAAAAATGTTCGTCTCTAAACCCTGAAATGATCTGGCTGGAAAACTCTTTGCATTGATTGTGGTAGTTCTAGTAAACGTTTCATAAAAATATGTGCAACATAACTGATCAGAAATTGCCAAGGGAATGGCAGCTTAATGAACTAAAAAGAAAATATGTAATGAAAGTTTTGTTTAAATTTGTTCTGAGACTGTTTGCACCAATCCAGGCTAAAGGGTTCCCCTTCTTGTCACTGGTCAGCCTTACAGGATAGTGAAAAGCTTTGCTTTTTTGGTCTCCTTTGTTTTTTTCATACCTTCAATCCTCATGAAAACTGAACTCCTAACATTTATTTGTTTCCATTTCATATATTAATTGTTCAGTCACACCTAGAGAAGGGATGTTAAGGTGAGAACAACTGTTAGTCCTCAGGCTGCTGGGACTGAACCAACTGTTGTAGTGAACAACCTGCAATACAGTCTTAATACGGTTTTGTATGTTTTTTGAAGAAATTTTGGGTTTTCTAGAACTCTCTACTGGTTTTAGGTGAGTAAAAGTCAAGACAGAGACTCTAAATTAGATTAGAGTGGAAAGTATACAAAAGCTTATTTGTATGGAAGCTCACCCAGGACAGGGTGCTGCTGTTTATTGCTCTCTGAAGATCTATAGCAAGTGAGACTGGAACGCAGTTTTCTTTAATTCATATACTTTGGTTGGACTAGATGACGTTTAAAGGTCCCTTCCAACTGAATGCATTCTATGAGTCTACTTTGATCAGCAGTAATAAATGTGCAGAGGAAATTACTTTGAAACAAACCACTTTCTTGTAAAACTAATCTACATAAATGCAAGGTTTTTAGTGAGTACAAGTGAGGTTTCCCCTCATGTTTAAAGAAACCAATACAGCTATCTTCACATTTTATGGAAACCAAATTCTTGAAACATAAACTATTGCTAGTTATTTTTCCAGTATCCTGTCCTCCATCTAGTTTTGTTGCATGTTATTAAGCTGTACTTCTCTCCACCTTCCTGCCTCCAGCTCTGTTTTGACAGCTCTGATATCTGATCTTGATGTAGTTCAGTGGCATTCATTGAAAACTCACGTGTCACGTTTGGTCTTGCTGTATTTACCTTTACTGAGAATGTGCCAAGGCAGTTGTTTCATGTTTCATAGCCTCCTGAATACCATCTCAGAAGCAGGAATTGTGTTGTGAGAAGTTGAGGGGTTATTACCAAACACCACGTCAGGTTCCTGTGTTGTAACCGGCAGAATTATGGGATAAATTTCTGTTTCAAACCTGGGATTTTCCTTCTGGAATTATACATCTCTACTGCAATAATAAAACACTGCAGTTTATAAGGGATATGAAAAAGGTTATTGCAGGAATATAGAAGGATAAACAGTGCTTCTAGAGAAAACAAGTTTACAGGTAGTATGACATTTATTTCAGTCTAAAATGTGTTGTAAGGGTATGACATCTAACCTGCTTCATGCTTTTCATTGGAATAGTTATTGTAATTGTTCCTTGGGTGTGTGCTCTTACTGTCTTAGTAATTGCTACAAAACAGCTTTTTTTTTCTTCTTCATTTTTGAGTGTGACATGAGAGGATATATTATTCACGTTCATTTGTGTGTATGAATTAGTGATCATTGCATTATGTAAGAAACAAAATTATTAAAGCAATTCTTTTTAGAAATCTGTCACAGTTATATTTTTGTCACCTCATTCTGTCATGCATTTGAAGGAAAAGAGCAGGGTAAGAGGAGTGCATAGTGCAACACTTAGCTTAGAATTGTATTAAAAAGGCCTTTGCTTGTTTTGGTTTTCTGAGCAGTTCAGATACATGTTACAACCCAGCAGCAATTAAAACTTTAAACGCGAACCTTGCTCTCAATTTTTAAAGTATAACTTTTCAGTTAGCCACCTAGACTTTCAGGTGCACTTTACAAGCTGAAGCAGTTAACTACAAATGTAACTTTAAGGTGTAAGATGTTTTCCTTCTATCACAGAATTACAAGTTTGGAAACTACCTTTAAGATCAAGTCCAACCATTTCTGTCCTATGCTATACCATATTGCTAAGTACCTGATCTACCCTTTTTTTAAGCACATCCAGGGATAGTGAATTAACCACCTCCCTGGGCAGCCTGTTTCAGGCCATGACAACTCTTTCAGTGAAAAATTTTTTCCTAACATCTAATCTGAACCTGCCCTGGCACAGCTTTGTGCTATTTCCCCTTGTCCTATCACCTGGCAAGCTTTCCTTGATTCTATGTCAAGGTGTGTGTAGTCATTAAGAGTGATTTGCAGTTTTTAAGTGGTGTGCACATCTGTTGAAGATGCTATACAAATATTTAAAGCAGGTAGAAAATATACCAGTATATTTTCCTGGTCCTTACTAAAGGACCAGAGTAAAAACTCTTTAGTCCTCTTTTACCTGTAATTTTTATTCTTAACTGGGTATCACTTTTCCACTGTACTTACAAGTAATAGAAAAACTTCTGGCCTACTAGAAAAGAGACTTTTAAACATTAAGGGAGTGGTGGTACTCCGGCAAGTCTTCACTACACAGAACTATCTGCTGTAATGATGGTGGGGAAAAAAGCCTGCTTTTCCACCAGCTTATTTCAATTCAGCAAGTGGTATTAGTTTCCTAGTAAAGAAATTTGTCAGCATAACTGCATCCATGCTAGGTTTTAGCTGTTGTGGTAATTCATACCTCATTCAGCATAGCTAGGCTGCAGAATTGGTGTGAAGGTATGACAGATTTGACTTGGAGCTACGGTAAACTGACATTTCTTTCTGAACTCTTCAGGGTTTTTGTATATGCCCAAGTTTTTCAGCATATATATTCATGAAATACACTTTTTAATATATACACCTGAAAGGTTTTCCTTAGCTATGGTTTCAGAATGCATGCTGCAATGCAGCTTGCAGTCCAAGATTTGATTGAACCAAGAATTGTTTTTTAGCAATGATCAAACATGTTGCTTTGGAATAAGAGATATTTTCATGCCAAATTGCACATTTTAGTTTTGTTTAGGTGGAAGAATGTGTTGGGCTTTTTGTCTCTCTCCATATGATACTTTTCAACTAGTAAAAGCTTCTTCTGCTCCAAAACTTAGGGTCTTATGAACAATTTTAAAAAAGACTCCAGATGGAATGGTGTCTAGTCTGTAATTGCATGTAATCTCAATGTATAACATCATTATACATTTTAAATTTTAAAGTTTAAGGTTAGAAAATGAAGAATTTGCTAACATTTGTAAGAAAAAAAGGGGAAAAAACCCCCAACCCAAACAACCTAACCACAAACACCAACCAACCAAACCCTTTTTTTTTAAAAAAAAAAAAAAACACCACCCTGTTGACTGGGTTTCTACTCAATTTTTTTTTTTTTAGATATTGATGTTAATAAAGAAAAACAACCCCAAAACAAACCATGGTTCCAGCCTTCAGAGTTTGATATAAAAAAAGAGGTATTGACTGCCTCTCTACCAATGTGAGGCTGTAATGAAAGAAAGAGTATCTTGGTTAGCAGCAAACCAAACCACCTTAAGGGGTTTGTAGCTCTACTGGCCACAAAGCTTAAATAGTAATGACAAGGCAACTTTTCTTTTTCATATTACAACCTTGCAAATCTCTAGGGATACTACAGGTGAGTATACCTAAGGTTCAGGTGTTACACCCTGTAGAACTTATGACTAAGTCCAGTTACAGGGTTGTAGTCCCAATTAAGATGCCTCTTAGCTGATTGTGTGCCTGTACAGGGATTCTGCCTGGACTATTAGGCTTTTGCTCTATAAACATGTTGAAGTTCACATCCATACCTGGGTGTTTCAAGCAGTGTCTTACTCCACTAAACTGTTACAGCTCTTTGGTGAGAATACCCACGATAGCAGCCTGAAGGAAGGAGGCAGGAGTGTTCTGGTTTATTGGAGCAGGTAGCTCTTCAGAAGCCCTCTGCGAGCTGTGCCAGGGAGTTCCTGGCTTGTACTTAGCTTTTAGCTTTTAAGACTTAATGCAGTGGAAGTTGGTTGTGTCTCTATAGGCTAGCACTGCACCCGAATATTTAACCTTTTTCTTCTGTTTGCCACTAACTTTTTTTCAAATTAGTAAAGAGATTAAGAAAGAAATGAGAAATTAAGAAATCGAGATTGAAACTAAGATCACATATATTGCTTAATTTTTTGTAAGTAGTGAAAAGAAAATATGATAGTCTACCTGTGGTAGTTTTGGCCCTGGCTAAAGGCCAAATCCCCACCAAGCCGCTCGCTCACTCCCCCCTTCAGCCGAAAAGGGGAGAAAATAGATATATTGGGAGGCTTAGGGCTTGAGATAAGGACAGAGGGATCACTCTCCAATTAGTGCAATGGGCAAAACAGACACAGCACAGAATAAAGGAAAGTGATTTATTACTACTACAACTAATACACCCCGTGAACCGGAAGGAGATAAGAAGCGGTCAGGTCATAAAGCACCTTCCCCTCACCCCTCCCTTCTCAGCAAACTTACAACTCATCACGATTTTACTCCCTTCTTCCCCCCCCAACATGGTGCGGGGAGGGGCAGGGAATGGACAGTGGGGTTCCAGCGATCCCTCACAAGCTGCTTTTCTTCCCCAGATATTGTCACTTCTACTTCCCCCTCACCCCTCGCCTCTTCACACTCTTGANCAAAGTCACAAGTCCCCTGGCAAACCTGCTGAGGCGTGGATCAATCTTCACAGGGCATAGATGTCTCTGCTCCCCATCCTCATCCATGGGCTTCGGGGGGACACCCGTTTCACCATGGTCTCCACCACGAGCTGCAGGGGAAACTCTCTTTTCGCGTTCTTCATCCTCCCCCCCCTCCTGTGGGCCTGGCCTTGGCGTCTGTGCAGCTTGTTACATCTTCTCACTCCCGCTCCGGTGGCAAAGTGCGCCTGCCAGCAGGTTTTTTCTCCTATATGTGATTCACAGAGGCGCTATGACCAGCTCTGATAGGCTTGGTCTCAAATTTGGCCTTGAATTGACCAAAGTTTACAAAATATGGGGCTTGGAGAAAGCTGTAACTGGGGCTTACAAAAGCCACTGAAGCAGCACAGCTACACCAAACTGCAACACTACCTGATCTTTCCCATCTGACAATGTGATATTTATTTTTCTGTTTGTATGTGCGGATATAGTTTAACTTGCTGTGCAGCAGATGAGCCCTTGCTAATGCTACTGTGATAGCTTTATACTGTGATAGTTTAAGGTGCTGCTGCATAATTTAGCTTGTGATGAAGAAGGCTTAAGATCACATTTGCTTGGGTAGTGTATGCACATAGACAGCTTTAATGTAGCTCAGATTATTCACAGTGCTTTAAAGCATGATAGCCTACTCATGTGTTTGTATGCCAAACTTAGGCTGTTTTTTGGTTCAGCAGCTGCCCTGTAAATTTAAAATTCAGAGCCCACAGGAGGTGAGTGCCCTTTAAGGAACAGAAATGTAAAATGAATGATCCTGAAAAAAAAAAAAACCAACACTTGCAGATCTTCAGTGCAGGAAAGCTTTGAAATTGTGTAGTTTGATATGCTGGATGACCCAGACTTAAATATTACATTGAAGCTATTAGAAAGAGTCTTTACAGTTGGAATTTTCATAAATTCCAACTGTAGATGGGATGTAGATTCCTTGTCTTGTTTAAATTTATTCCTCTAGGGTAGCCTCATAACATCCTAGTGGCATGTCAAACCCTGAATTGGAAGAGAGGAAGTGTGGTGTTGCCCCTGTCCACGAAGCAGACACTGTCAGAACAAATAGTAGGAAGAAAATAGACCTGCTAAACATGTTTCTAAACTTCCTGTTGAATGAATAGGAAGCAAACAATTAAGCTGACTTGACTATTTTTTGGCATGGCCTAATTAAGTTACTCATACAGAGTAGTGTTCTGATGGGAAGATGCTACTTGGGAAGGACCTTTTTGCTTTTAGAGTGCATTTCTGTGGAAGTGTAATATTTCTCAGACTCTGGGGGTTTATCTTTCCTAATATAACACCTTCCCTCTAAGCATGCTAACTGATACCTTCCTCTCATCAATCGCTGGCAGCAGCCTGGTTCTACAGGGCAAGGGTTATAATTATTGGCTACAGTTGAAAATGCTTACCCTTCTCACCCTGGGGACCCAAGCTGTTGCTAGCAATTAAAGGTAGTTAGTTGTTCTCTGCCTCATGTAAACATTTGCAGTCAGTAATTATTGCTGCTTCTCACTTCTTTGACTTGGAGGAACTGAACTCTTCCAATAATGCTTCGTAATTATTTGATTTTGTTGGTTTTCTTCTTTCTCTTAGATTTCATTTAAATTATAATTGCTTAATCTTATTTTTCTATTTAAAAGTAACTGTGATGGTTTTGACCTTTCACAATTAATTTGGAACTTGTAACCATACTGGGAGTCACAACCCAGTTTGAGAAATACTTGCTAAATGATTATGAAGTACTTAAATGCTTTAGTCACCTCTTCTCTCCTCCTCCCTGCCCCCTCCTCCCCAAAAAATAGTAGTTCAGGATGTTTTTCATCCCTTCATCTGTATGGCTAACAACTTTTTTTACGTCATAAAAAGACTTTAGGGAAGGCAAAAATGCAGTTGCTCTTGTAATAATTCAACAGAAATTATCCCCATGCCAAGAGGTTTGGTGTTTTTGTTGTGCCTCTGTGTTTTAGGTAGACACATCAGTTCAGAAATGATCAGTGGATGCCAAGTTCTGCTTGTTCCAAGGCGTAGTGTCCTGTCTGGGCTGCTTCGTGTGCTGCTCTGTGTAGGGGGCAGGGATGTAGCACAGGTGCTGAGTCTATTTGAACTTTTATCAAACCTCTCCTCTTGGCAAACACTTTCTTGTTTTCTGGTCTCCTGTATACTCAGATTGGATTTCTAAATTAGATGCCATTTTGCTCATTGAAAACAAGTGTAATTTAGAATTATTTTGATGCAAATAGACCAAAATTTATTTCCAAATATTAATACCGTATCCTCTACCTTCTCATGTCTGTCAGAACAATGAAATCCTGGGCTGGTAATCTGGTCATGTTTTATATTAGATAATGAAAGTAAAATTTAATTTGAGTCTCACCTGTTTTTTAGTTTAATTTTTTTCATATCAGTAGACCAAGAACTACTGGGATATGAACTCATATTGTCTCTGTGTTGCTTTATGGGGTAGAGTTGACTGTTGCTGCTCTCCCCAGCTCCCCATATAGTCCTTCATAAAGCTCAAAATACAGTCACTATGTTGCCTGGCGTCTGAATCCCATTGTAACTGAAATAGCCTCTCTCCACATTGGCTCAGTTCCTCTTTTGTTTTGGTTCTCCTTTTCAAAATATTTATAGATCACCTTTTATTATGGAGGATTAAAAGAACCTTTTATGAATAGGGATGTGTTTGGATACGGGGCTGTAGTCCCACAGTCTGAGGCAGACTCTGACCCTGTGCTTAGTAGAACATGGATGGAGATGGTGAAACTGCCAAGGAAACAGTTAACTCTTAATTATACTATTATTTCCAATAGCTAGGCTATGAAAATACATTCTGCATTCAAATCCAGCCCTGAAGTCCAACATTATTTGTGTTTCTGGCTTCTCAGACCTTACAGCTTTGCAGCCAATGAAGTTGTTAGTCCTTCTGAATGACTTTTTTTGCCCAATAGCTGAAAGATTCTTCCAATCTATAGCCAATATTTGGATTTACTGTGATTGAACTATAGGAGGACTTAGTGCCTACTCACCACACAGTTTACTGTATTTCTCATTGGTATAGCAAAATTCAGCCTTGTTTATTGTTATAAAGTTGATTAACTTGATCTTTGTGGAGTTCATTACCTTTGTAGTTCATAACAATGTTGTTGTTATCCTTGAGATTTTTTTTTTTGTTGTGGTGCTTGGGTGTGGGGTTTTTTTTGTTTTGTTTTAGGCAAATGAGCTACTGATGACTCTTCTGAGTTTTAATCCTTCCCAAAGCTTTCAGCTTAAAAGTTTTCAGGGAGATAGATGAGGGAATCTATTTAAGATTTTTGTTTTGCAGCCATTTTATGGTGTGTTTGTCCTGTGTTTTACAAACTGTTTCTGTGTGAGTGGGGAATCTTCTCCAGTTTTCCTGAAGAACAATTTTAAAAGTGTGTAAGATTTCTAAGGTACCAGGTGAAGTAAATATCTGAACAAAGGTAAGTTAAGTTTTTTGATTAACTAACAGTGCTTTATGCCCAGAATATGATAGTTGCACTTCTACACCAAAAAAAACCCCAACAAACCAGAGCACAAGAAAAACAGGCCAACTCCTGCAATTTGGTCCACTTGTTGGTGTAACCGGTATAAAAGGTCCTGGTCTAAATATGTGTGTACGTGATGAAATACTACTTTGGTGGTATTTACCATGTAGGTAGGTACATGTTGCTTTGAAAGCACAGAGAAATTTGAAGAACTTCTGCACTGTACTTGTTTGAAAGTCTTTAACAGATTTTAAAACTTTTTTTAAAAAAAATTTAATATTGTGCTTTGTAAATGGTTTAATTTGTAGAGAATTGATACAGATGTAATTACATCGTCACAGACTCCTGTGGAGGCACAGCTACCCTCCTGCATGCTCACTTCTTCAAGCATGTTTTTTTTCTCTAGTTTAAGTCAGCTTCCAGTGCATTTATCATGGTAATTCTTGTTTCAAGGGAAATCTCAAGGAAGGTGTTAGAGTTCAGTATTATGATATGATTGAAGGTATTTATTTGAGAAATACGGATTTCAAAATGTAACTTATGGAATTCCCCAGTTTCTACTTGCGTTTCAGTGGCTGACTTGTGATAGAAAGCTTTGCTTACAAATAAGTAGTATTCCATGAAGCTTATTTTAATTTTTAAAAGTATTATTATAACAAAATAGTCAGGATTGAAAGGAAACAGTCTCAGATAAATTTTACTTGCAAATTGTTTCCTATTCCACCAATCCAGAAATCCTATCACTGTGTAATACTTTAGGGTAGCTTTAGATGAGGGTTGTTAGGAGTGGCCTGGTTTCTCTCCTTCTTTTTCATAGCCCAGGAAGTATCGACTGGGGATGCTGGATGAGAGGATAGTTCCGGTGGGATCAAAAGCAAGAAAATCAAAGAACCCTATTGGCTGCCTGGCTGACAGGTGTAAAACAGGAGTACCCATCAATATGGTTTGGTGGAACAGAGTCACAGAAAACAATTTACAGGTAAAATTATTTCTTACTAGTCACTTTTTCAGTACTTTGGATGCATTTATTTTAAATTTTGGAAAATGTTAGAGGCAGCTACTCCAGATAGGGATTGAGATTGGATCAAATATTTATTTCACAAAGTAGGCATAGTGGCCCTCCAAGAGAGTGATTTGGGGGTGTTTTATTCTCTTTGCCCACTGTTGTGCTGTGTACTCTACTTGATTATGTTATCTGTGGAGGAGGAGGAAGAGTAATCACTATGTATTCTAAAAGCAAGCAAATGCAGACTTTTCATTTATATCTCATGTGAGGAAGGCTTCTACTGGTAAAATTAGCGATCTTCATTAAAATGATTGATACTTAATGCAAATGATCTCAGTACAGAATCTGAAGACACAGTCACGATTATCAGAAAATGTATGTTCTTAATTTTTATATTGAAGTAGTTGATATTTCTTGTGTGTTAAACAGCACTGTTATTTTCCCTGATTCTTATTCAACTCATAAAGAGGGGACAGGTGCAGCTGGCTTTGAGCATACAGAAGTAGCAGGTCAATTTGGGATGATAACAACGAGTAATTCTGGTCTGGGAGGAATCTGCTTGTTGTCCCTTAAGATGGGGTTTAGACTGAATTATTGTAGGATCATAACTTCAACACTGCTGCTTATTGCTGTTTTACACTTGTGTGGTGCTTTTGATTCTTCGGAGACCATTAGGCTTTGAAGGTTATGGTATTTTCCAAGGGAAACTGTAAATTGGCAACAATGGCAGAACTAAAATAGTTGGTACCTCGAGAGTTTCTTTCAGTCTGCTAAAGTTCTGCAACAGGGACCAATGTGAAGCTCAGATCTGAGGCTTTCTGTACCAAGGACTAGTATTGCATTACTTGATGTTTGGACATCTTTATGTTACTGAAATTGGGAGTCATGGGCAGCATGATGCAGGCAAACTAACGCTACATTGAGTTTGGGGCATTTGGGCTTATGTCTGCCTTGGCCCTTTTGCTGCAGCAAAACCACTGGGGTGGTAAAGCAGCAGCATAAACACTGGTAGAACCAGGCATGGATGCAGACAAGTGCTTGGAGCCAGTGAAGCACTAGTTTTCACAAGGGAGACAAGATTGATGGATTGCATTTAAGGTGTAGATCTAATGGGATTGCAAACCTTAATTAGTAGACAGCTGCTTTGAGAAGAGAGAAACAGAAAATTAGTCTTCAAATTTCATGAGGATGTTAAAGGGCAGGGAAGTCCCTGTTTGTACTCATGTCCTCCACGGTTTTCTCTGAGGTTGTGTGTCACAGCAAGGTTTGTTGTTCTGCTCCACTCTAAGTGGAGCAGAAAAACATGTTTCTGGAGGCTTGAGAATGAGTAGTCTGAGACTCAGAGCTTCTGGCCAGGAACAATTGTCTTTTCAGTAACCAGGCCCTCCAAAGTTGTGTTGCAAGTGTGGCAATGGAAAGGTCAAGGTTAAAGCAATAGCTTGGGATTCACTTTGGAAGGGTGCAATTCCAAGCTCCTTTATTGTGCCAGAATCCTGAATACGTAATTGTCTTAACCTGTCCCCAGCATAAGGTATTTGTGTTACATGATGCAATGGCACAGCTTCCCGTGGAGATGGGACATTCTGTAAATGCATCTATGCGCCTTTATGGTGGAAATAAGAATGGATGCATGTTCCACCTATGGGAAATAGAAGGGGGAGGGATTGCAGAGAACAGTGGAGTCTGGCAAGAATGAATGGGGAAAAGTATAAAAACAGAGTGCAGAGGAGATTATGAGGATATATAAAATTCTACATAGATGAGAAACCAAATTTTCTCTTTGATGTGTTCATTCTGGTATTTGTATAGTGTGAATATTTTTCTGAGCTAACACAAAGCTCAAACTGCTAAAAAGTGGAAATTTTAATTATAAAAGCACACAAAAAAGGCTGGAGAAGTTTAGTACACAAAAATACTAAAAATGGTTTCATGCTAAGATTGCAGGTTGACCTTATTTTTCTACTTCAGAACGTACATAACCCACCAAGAGTATTGATTGCTTTTCAGTTTTTTTTAACTAAAGGCTGTTTAGAGATTTTTGCAGGTGTGAATATAGGTTATATAAACTAAATCTTGGCTGACTGCTAAGCAATAATTAGAAAGGTTAAATTATGATGGAGGCACATCTCTTTCTTTTATGTTTGAAGATGAGGAAGCAGAATTACATTTGGAAATTGCTGAGAGCTTGCAATGCTGGGCAAGTGTTGGAGACACATGAGCTTCAGTCTTCCAAATGTGTGTTTTTAAGATGTGGTAATCCACTATTTAGGAGTGTGATATTTAGAGATTTTTTGTCCAAGAAGTGGCTGTTTTAAAAAGCAAAGTAGTTCACAACATGTGAACTATTCATGTATGGGTATGAATGTATAATCCAGATCTATTTACTTTAAACACTTAGATAATTATAGGTGCAGTTCACAGTGTGATTGTATACTGGGTTGTGCATTAAAAAAGAAAACAGCAAATGATTATTCTGCTTAGAATAATAGGGATACATTTTTTGTTATGCAGATCAGTTCTTAAGTGCCATGAGTAACTATTTTTTGTTGTTGCTTAATATTTAAAAAATTAATTTCTATCAAGAACATAGACTTCTAAAACTGTTCAAGTACTTTGAAGAATTTTGTTAAAACTACAAAGAACTGTGGAAATATTGTTAAAATGTAACAAAACTTTGCTAGCAGTTTTATTTGTGTTCTGGTCTTTAAAAAAAAAGTCTTTAGCCAACAAATTTTACCCAGTTTTAATGAATTTGTCCCTAACTTTTCTGAAAGAGCAGTACAGCAATACAAATAATAATGTTGATGAATTGAAATTTATTAGAGCCTATTGTATGGGTGATGTGACAACTTGTCATGGTAATTACAAGAAGGAAGCCTGTTGCACAAACTCAATAGTGGGAGGGAAAGAGACTTGCTTTGAAGCCCTTAGTGACCTCCAGTGACTGCTGGGTTGCTCTGACATCAAAGAATGTGTCATAGCTAACAAGGAATTGGAGGGGTTGCAGTGATGCTCCCTATGCAAAGTGAAGGTCCTTGTATAGCACATCTCTCCACTTAAAAACAATAGGGATGCTGTCCCCCAAACCCCACCTTCCCCCCAGAAAGAACCCCAAGTCAAAACCCACAACAAACCAACAATCAAAAACCTGCAGAAAACCTAAGCAACACTTCTGCATGGATGTGGATTCCTAAGAGAGATCTTGAAAACTATGCCAAAAATAGACTGGTAGAGGACTGCCCTGCTTACAGCGTGGGTATAGTTTAGTGGTGGCTTTCTGTAACCATTACAGGGTTATGCAATTTGGGATGTCAGAACCAATCAGTATGAATTTAGTTGTGAAAGAGAACTTAAGAACAAAAAGGCTTGTATCCAGTTTTTAGCATGGTAAGTACATTAGCACATTCTTCTGAAGTCAGCCTACTTTTTGCTTTTAGGTAGCTGGCTTTGGGCTTCAGTAGAATGTGGGACCAGGACCAAACTAATGAGTAGTGTTGCAGCCACCAACACAGAGGTGGCGGCTTGGCTGCTGCTTTGTGGCTCTATGGTGTTGTGACATCCTGAACTGGAAATGAGAGAGTGATAAAAGTGGTTTCCAGTACTACTATGGGATCCCTGCATGGTCTGCCAAAGGCTGCATAACTTGTGCATCCCTGTGTTACAGCATTCTGTACTCCATGGCGCTTTTGAGGATTCATTTATGAAGTCAGCAGTGGGGCCTTAAACACTGTGGAGCATAGAGAAAAAAACCCCACATGCATTTGAATTGGTAGTTGATGAAATAGGAATTTTCATCTTCTGGGCTGCAGAAATCCATTGCTCTGTGTATACATATATATATAGTAAAGCTGCATGTGTCTGTGTGATCCTCCTAGCAATGGTCTTCAGCTGAGATCCTTAGCATGCTCTTTACTTTCATCTGCACCTTCCTTTAGGGAGCCTTGAGTTGTTTATTGGTGGTACCTATAAAATATTTGTTTCTTATCCTCCACACTGTATTGTAATTGCATTTCCTTTTTTGTCTTTAAAAGCGTAAAAGCTACCAGACAGATAAGGTCTGTGCTGAATGGTGACACAAATTAGTTGCTTTGTAGTCCTCACCCTGCTTTTTTGCTTCTTTTGTGGCTCCATCCATATTAATTGCATCATGACTAAATTCAGCCTGTGTTTGGACTGTATTTGGATGTGTTTTATAACACTTTTCATTCTCTGATGTACAGAAATAGGATTTGTGGGAGGAGCTGGATGGACCATGGGTTTGTGGTCTTTCTTTGGAAGTTTCTTTGCAAAGCTCAGTGAAAAGAGTCTCTTCTCTCTTTGACAGAGTACAGACATGAAAAAGCTGAAAATAGGGTATTTGGGTAAAATTTCTTCATGGAAACATTCTTGTAGGAATGCATGATGCAGGTATTAATACATATAATACCTGGGAAAGTTGCTCCCTGCTTTACTCTGACAGTGTTTTAATGAATATAGTGGGAGAAGGAGAATGGGATTTTTAACTGGCCAGGTTGAGAAGGAAAAGGAGTGGTGGTAATTTTAGCAAATGTGTGAGTTGGAAGTTAGCTTAGGTGGGTTTCTAGGAAAACCTAACGTAGCTGACAAAGCTGGACCAGTTCCTGTTTAATGCTGCTTGCTGAAAATATCTTAATTAATGTTTTGAAATTTGCTTTTTTATAGCAGACTTGCAGTTGAAAGTGAAAATAGCATTTCATTTGTTACACAGTGTTAGCAGGCTTTGTGTTTCTTGTTTGGGCTTCAGAAACAGTGGTTTTTAAAGTCACAGTACTGGATAACTCATTACGTGTCCTCCGAAGTATTTTCTGCATCTCCGTGCTTTTAATTACTCCCAAGGTTTAATAAAAGTCTTCAATACCTGTTTTCTCCACCTTTTTCCAATCCCAATTGACTCATACTTAAATTTTTAAGCCTTAAAAGTTACTTTTATAATTAATTAATTAAGTGAAATTAACTTTAAAGCTGTACTTGTAGGGACTTTAAACATAATATGGATTATGGATTTTTTTTCACTAATAAAGCAAGATTACTTTCATTCTTATAAAAAAATGTAAGGTTTTTTAGTAATATTTGGGAAGTTTTGGTAAGATTCTGACAGGAGAAACTGTAAGAATGTCATGTAGGATTTTAAAGCATAGTCCCTTTTAAGACAGATTGTCAAGCTTACCATTGATCCCTATGTAAAAATAACATTCCGTATTACGAGTTGCCAGAGTGAAAGTAGGATCTCTTTCTGGACCAAGAAATGCAATCACTGGATGTTAAAAATGTGGCTGCTTCATTTTGGCACATTTGCATGTTTACTGGTGCAGAATAGGTTGTCCACAAAGTTTGAAAAATAATGAAAATACTAAAGAACTATTAATGATATTCTTTCCCTCACTTAGTCCAGCCTAGTTACTATTCTAGCCTGCATGTGGAAGTGTTTGGGGCATATTTTTAATTATTTTGTTGGAAGCAAAGTGTATGCAGAAAAAACAATGGTTTCCTTCAGATAAAGAACATGTATGCTTTTGGAAATGTTTTAAGTACTGCAGCTTCACATAGATGTAATGTAACATGGCCTGGGGGCTTAAGCTTCCATTTTTTTTGACAAAGGATTAACTAGTTGTAACCACAAGTTATTAAATGTTGTTATAGTAGTTCATGATTAGTTTGTTCTGGCTGGTAGCGGTGGAGCTCAGGTATTTTTATGTATTTAGAAAACAGGTTGAATGTGGAAAAGTCTTTAAAATTGGAACCAAAATTTAAACTACTTTTTTTTTTTTAACAATGGGGAAATTCTTGCATGACAGCTTCATGTTTGCAGTATCATAGAGAAGTAAAACGGATTTTTATAGCAAAGGGTCTAGCCATCTAAATCTGCTATTTACTCATATAAAATACTTCCATCAAGGTTTTATAAAAACAATTTAATCTTCCCAGGCTTTGATTCTGTTCCTGAATTGGGACACCAAAAAATGGAAGGAAACTGAATTTCCATTGGGCTTGACCCACTGCTGTTTGTAATTCTGCAGCATAAAACCAAACTGCTCTAGCAGATTCCTGGGTTTCTTGCTGTCACTTGGGTAAACTAAAACACCTACAAAGTAAAGTGAATCTCTCAAACAGCTTCCTTTTAAAGTGATGATGGGTATGTAAGTAATTTTTAGACACCAAAACTGGTCTGTGAAAACTCTCAGAATGCATTTGGAAATAAAAAGCAGCCCTGTTTTGTAAGCATGAATTAAATCAGTTGATGATATTGGTACGAGCTTAGCCAGGATGGTATAGATGGGATTTCAGGAACTCAGTTGCTCAAGGACAGGCTGAGGTTATCTTCCAGAAGGTCTTTCTCTCTGCTTGCGTGCTTCAGGGTTTTTGCCATGTCCTGCCGTTGCCTCCTAGTTGATACAGGATTTTGGTGTGGTAGATCTCCAGATGTGTCATAGCTAATTTTAGCAGTGGAAAAAACCCTGTGGTTTTCATGAAGTTCTTTGAAATTATGTAGTTTTAGCAAGAATCCCTTGCTCTCCCAGTTGTTTTGCTTGGTGATGACCTTTTAGCTGTATCACCATTTAGACAAAATTCTACTCAGCTCTCTATCACCTCTGTCACTTTCTCTAGTTCCAGTGCAGATTTGGCTGAATTGTTGCATGCCAGATTTTATCTTGAGGAACACCATTCTCTTAGTTATTCCTGTACCTAAAAATCAGATAAGTCCTTTTGAGCTTAAATGTATCAGTTCCTTGTTTTCAGCCTGTATAATGCAACTTAACATCTGTTTTGCTATGTTAATGTATACCATAGCAAGTTTTCCATAACTAAATGTGATTGAAGAGTTTTAAGATTCTTATGAACTTTTTACCCTTGTAAATCTTCATGTATTTGATTATAGCTGTGCTTTGAGTATTGAGACACATGCACATATATAATGGCTAATATGTGACATCATTAGGTGGTTAGCAGTTAGGCAATTAAAGGTAGAATAGTCTTACTATTTGCTTTTAAATCTGAGCATCCCCTTACTGCTTTTGGAATCCTCTTCCTTTTCCAGTTATTTCAACTACAGTGATGCTGTATTTGGCTGAGGTATCCAAATAAAGATATTAAAACCAAATTAGCACAAAAGAGAGAATACTTTTTCAAATACTCTCCTTCACTGTCTAAACAAGTGGTTTAGTCACACTTCTAATTTGGCACTACTTTAACTTCTCTGATGCTGCTTTATTCATATTGGTAAAAATCAATATTGGTAATTTAACGGTCGATATATTTGCTCATTTAAAAACTGCTGGGTCATTTTAACACTGCTAAAACATAAAATGATCTAATATAATTTGCTTTAAAGAATTATGTATTATCTTAACAGTATTCTTTGGAGTTGTTACTGTCCTCTCATTTTACCTCTTTTATTTAAACACTTTTGAGAGGTACTCTGAGGACTGCTTAATAAATTTAACTTTGACAGTTGTAAATCTTCAAGCTTTTCAGTGTGTTTGTGTAATAATTGGTTTTATTTCTTGGCTTAATTTCTTTTTTCTTCCACTAATATCTTTTGTAATTGGCTGTCCAATACTAAGCTTTTTGCCTTTTGAGTTCTAATTAGGATTTTCTTTTTCTAACCTTCCCCACTCCAAACTAAACAAACCCACCATCCCAAAACTGCAAAACCTTGTGCACAAATTCTAATAGAAATTAAAAGTTGGTCGTGTGGTATGTGTTATGTACTAATAGATACTGAATGTTTGATGGTCACTCTGCTGCTCTTTGTTTCTGTGGTAACAAATTAAACCTCATTATTAGAGGTGCTATGTAAATGAAATAACTAATTAAAACAGGAGCTAGCTTCACAAAAAAGAAACATACAGATGTATTTGAAATAGAGGTAGGGATGACTTCTTTAGTAGGAATCATTTTTACTGCTTTAATTTGAAACTGTTACTTACTGGGAGGTGAAATCTTTAAAGTCATGTAGGAACGGTCTGAGCAGCAGTGGCAAGGCTTTCTCAGTGTCAAGTCTATTGTCCAACTTTGTAATGTAATGCTTATGGCAAGCCTTTTGCAGAGTGCTTGTATGAACTCACACATCAGCTGTTCACTTGGAAAACTTGCTAATGCTACGTCAGACGTAAGCTAGAGAAAGCATCTATGTTTGTTCATGCACAGCAGCTTCCAGTATCTGCTGTTCTTGTCAGCAAGTTGTATGTAGCTTAAAAATATCCCCTGCACTCAGTAGGCTTGCCTAGAAAGTATTTTCTACTGATAGGCACTGTCCATCTCTTCAGATTTAAAATAAACATTTAATTTACATTTGTTTTTAAACAGACACCAAATCCTTCTGCAAGTGAGTTTATTCCTAAAGGAGGATCAACCTCCAGGCTGAGTAATGTATCCCAGTCAAGTATGTCTGCCTTCTCTCAAGCCTTGTTCTCTCACCCCTCCATGGGAAGTCCTGCTACTGCTGGGCTAGCACCAGGTAAGTTGAGAGTAATGATTTAAGTTACAATTATATCAAAGAAAACCTGGTATAGATAGGGATTGGGGTTATCTGGTATAATTATAGACACGTCCTACTTCAGCTCTTAATTTTAAAGCAGTTTTCAAGCGTAGAAAAGTCCAGGAACTTGGGATTTGTCTTCCAGTACTATGGGAATGACACTGCAGGCTGTGAAATCTGTGCAGCTATAGCAGTGCTGAAATTAACTCAGCATAACTTACTCTGTTTTTTCTGGGGAAAAGGGGGTGCTGAGTTATCACATACTGTACCCTATGCAGTCCTTGCCAGGGAGATACCTGAAGATGATTTAAACTACACACCTAGTCTTGAACTTTAAGGACCCTTCCAACCCTAACCATTCTATGATTCTAGTCTAGAGACCAGCTGCAGTCTACAATTAATATGTGCTGTGATTATCACACATTGATATATTTTTGATTTATTTCTAGAGTAAGTAATCTAGAAGTCATTATTTTTGATGTTAATGAATATATATGAGGATTTAAAAATCTCGATGAAAAAGTAGAAGATAAGCTTATTCTGAAATAATTTGCCTTGCAAAATGGTTTTAATTTTTATAGTATGTCATATGTAATATAAAGACCAATTTATGCTTATTTCTTACATTTAAAACTTACTGAAATGCATTCCATGCAGTCATACAAATTCTGAGTAACGAGATTTAGTGTTTTAACACTTCAAAAATTCAAGCTCTTCATGGATTTTTTTGACTTCTGATCTGAAAAAGTTAGTTAAATTATGGGGTTTTTTAAAGAAAATGGAATAGTTTTAATAGCCATCAGGAGATATGGATATTACACAATGCAGATAATTTAGAGAGCCTCTGTACATACTCAAAGCTTTGGCAGTCTTTTGGGATGAACAAGAAGCATGAGGTAGCTGCCGAAAGGCAGAGGGGCAAATGCTGTAAATGTTAGGGTTTTTAAACCAGTATTGGCAATTACCATCTATTAAACTGGTCTTCAGTCTTTCCTGATGCCAGGGGATAAATCTCAGTGTCAATGTGAAAGAAGCCAGCACTTCATTTGCATGTTATAACTCTCAGAACAGGCTAGGAAAGTGATTGATACTTCTGCTGACCAAATAAACATGTTGCAGTTCTGTGTCTGCTTCATACTATATTGTGCTCTACAGTCTTACTGGAAAACTGTTGTGTTTATATGCCTCTCAGCCTTGTCACCTGGATTGAAAAGTGTAAAAAGGATTAAATAGAATACAGTAAAATGATCTACTTTTGGAAAGTGTCCAGTGGGATCTCAGAGGGATCCTTCACAGTCCAATTTCTTTACTCTCTGTAAGTAATACTTGAAAGGATAAGTAATGCTGTTGATGAAAGAAGTCGTACAACAATTTGAGGTCCTAGAAATATTGATGCCAATGCTGAAAACTACTTAGATGCAAGTACAATTGTTTATGGATGTGAGGGATGGGGAAGTACTCACAAGAGCTAACTTCAGGCACAGCTGGCTTGTTTCCGTCCTCTTCCTATATATAATTAAAAAGAGAATATAGTTCAGAGTAGGGTCTTGGGTTGGGTGTTCTTAATTTCTTTTTTGTAGGTGTGTACTATTACCTCAAGGTGAGTTAGGTGCTCTTTTTAAAAGATTAGGCTCTTAAAGAAGAAAGCAGTATTTATATGTGGGGAAACTTCACTGTTTAGGTCATACTAGGTAACAGGACAAAAACCATTTAAATATATTATGAAATTGTCATCAGAAATTAATGTTGGGATCTGTTAGCTTTAGGTAAGTGAAACCAAATTCAAATTAAACCCATTGGAAGAGTTTGTAAGACTTTTCCTTTAAAAGAAAAAAAGTCTCCTTGCAGTTAAATGGTGTATATTCTTCAGTAGAATAACTTTCAGGAAATGTGCAAGATGTAAATGTGCACAAGATTGATTGATTACTTACAGTGTCCTGGAGAAAATAAGTATTTCATAAGATATAGGATAATGTAGTAGGACTAAAGTCTTACAAGTTCCACAGTTTAATTCACCCCATAACAAAGTAGGTAAATGATGAGAACAATACCTTGATTTCCCTCTTGAAGATGGAAAAAAAATTAAGTTCATTCCTATGTCTAATTACTGAGATTTCCCTAAAGGTAGGTGTAAATTAAAACCATTTTTGACATCTAGTATTTCATTTCAACTGTTCACAAGATTGATTGTACCTGGAGAATATTTGTTCTGCCTATCTTATCAACAGTACTGCAGCAATATTGGAAAAAATGACAACTGAAACCTAACATACTTTAATAGATAACTTATATCCACACCTGACACATCCATTCAGGCATAGTACGGAAGGTTACTCCTCCTTTTATGTGTATTTGTTTAGATAAGTGTGCTCTAACACAATCTCAACACAGAGTCAGTCATCTCAATAGCCTTTAAAAGAGTATGAAAGCATAGTGAGATAAAATGTGACTCACACAAATAGCTGAAAAAAATTATTCTATTGAAGAGCTTTGAACAGATCTCCTTCACCCTCTCCAAGCCTTCCTTCCTTAAGCTCACCTGGATAATAGCCTATTTTTGTTCCTTCCATTCCCTTGCTAGCAAACACATCCTGCTTATCATTTGTATAAGACATTTAGTGAGTTGTTGACAATCTTCAAATAGTACTTTTCCTTACAAGCTTGTCTGTCTTACCCAGTTCTGTGTAGAGGTTTCAGAGTAATAGTGCCATTAAAATATGCAAGAAAGCATACGAAAAAAATTAATGAATGTCATCTAAGTGATAAGACATCATTGGTGTGTTAAACTTGAGAGAGAACAGATGTATAGCTCCCAGCAGAGAAAATCATCGCCTGGCTAGGGTTTGCTTAAGCTAGGCTGTAGGTAAAGAGTGATTCCTTTGTCATTGATGGAAATGACAGCAAATTGCTCTTCTATATTTAGTCCAAGACAGGCTCTGAGCTTATGCAGAATATAAGAGATCCCGTTTCTGCTGCCAGTCTGAACTTGGAGGCTTAGGAGCCAGAGTATGAAGGTGATGTGCTAGTGTCCAGTTCATAGAATCGTAGGGCTTGGAAGGGACCTCAAGAGATCATCGGGTCCAACCCCCCTGCCAAAGCAGCTCCCTAGCTCATAGTGCACAGATAGGCATCCAGACAGGTCTTGAGTTCCAGAGAAGGAGACTCCACCACCTCCCTGGGCAGCCTGTCCCAGGGCTCTGTCACCCTCACTGTGAAGTTCTTCCGCATGTTGGTGCGGAACTTCCTGTGCTCCA
>VZTU01032695.1:28066-215567 GCA_013400835.1 Zapornia atra
CCAGGACCCCCAGGTCCTTCTCCACAGAGCTCTTCTGCAGCAGGTCATCCCCCAGCCTGTACTGATAAAAGCGGTTATTCCTTCCCAGATGCAAGACTCTACACTTCCTTTTGTTGAATCTCATCTGGTTTCTCCCTGCCCAGCTCTCCAGCCTGTCCCGGTCTCGCTGCTTGGCAGCGCAGTGTTCCTGCGTGTCAGCCACCCCTCCCAGCTTTGTATCATCAGTTGATGAGTCTCCATTCATTACGGGCTACGAGAGTGTAGTTTTCAGAGCTCATGACCATAGTTGAAAAAGAAATACTTCCAGCTGAGGTGTTGAGTGGCTTAAGGCATCGAGAGCTTGTTCCAACCTCCCCTGTCAAGGGTGGTGCACCCATTCTGCTGGGAAAGTTCCACAGTCATGCCAGAGTAATGCTAAAGAGAAAGAAGGCAAAGCGATTGTAAAATCAGTTTTATCCCAAATAAAACAGAGGGGAAAGACCTTATGGCTCTTGGGTTGTTTAGAGAATGAAACAGACTTAATTTTAATTAACTTGCAACTACAGAACTATAATGACCTGATAGAGAACCTATAATAAATATATATTAAAATAGTGAATTTAAGGATGCTGGTTCAAAGAAATCAGTGAAATAATCTAGTTTTATTATTTACTTCTAGTCATTTCTCAAAATGTACTTTGTAGTCTAGAGTATCTCTTAACTACAAAACATGATAGTGATAACATGGTAAATGCTTAATTTTTGACCTTTGTATGCATTCTGAGACTTAGAGACGCAGATTTATGAGTTTAGATGATATGTCCTAGGGAAACCTGCTTTGGCAGGGGGGTTGGACCCGATGATCTCTTGAGGTCCCTTCCAACCCCTACAATTCTCTGATTCTGTGTGATGAGTACATTTGTAGGCAAAGATAAGAATGTATATATAGAACAATATTGTATTCCTCTGTTTTTAAAAATGCTGATTTGTATAAACATGAGCTTAATGAAATCCTTTTGTAAACTTCCATTGAATTTAAAAAAAACCTGCAGAGTCTGTAATGAGAATTCATGCTTGGTCCCCTTTTATCCTGGTTATCTCTCTGAATTCTCAGATTTAAAGTACAAACCTTTATTTCAAATATGTCGCATGCTACAAAGCTTTATTAGAAGCATTCATCTCATTAACTATTTTAACACTGTCTGAAATGAATTTCAGAGTTTACCATTTCCCTTTCCTCAGTCACAATGAAACAAATAAAAACAACACAGGAAACAAAAACAGTACAGAGGAATTTGTAAATATGACCTCATTCTCAATCTGAAATGAGACTAGCTGGGGGAGCTCCAGGTGTTTGTAGGTAACCTGTACAGTCACTGTGAATGTTGTGAAGAGACCTTTATATCCCACAACCATTTCCATACTGGTATGATACCACAACAGCCATGTCTTAGATGTAATTAATTATGAGGTGAAAGAAACCCTTTCTCCTTGCAGTTTACTTTTCAAGATAGTATTTGACTTCCTCATGAAGGATATGAAGGTTAACAGAGACAAGGAGTGGAGGGCCACCTTTACTAGTAGCTAAGCATCCGGAAGGGCAATTTGAAGTAGGCTCTTTGGTGTTTGCCTTAGTACTCCTGCTGGCATTTAAATACAGGGGAATAGTAAACTGTCTCACAGGGAAAGCTTAAAAATGTTGAGGTTTTTTCAAGATCACCGATATATTTCTATTTATGTATAAATATATAAAAATCATAATTGGATTATCCAAACTCCATTTCTTTTCAGATCCTTAAGTGAGTAAGTGTTTATATAATTGTGGTGTTGAAAATAGCATGTCTAATTCTGTGAGGCACAGTACCACATTCACCACATTGTTACCATCACATGTTCAGTACTGTATTTTTTTCTTCAGCATGAGTCACTAGAAATATGCTCACCTTTTAATACAACTATTTTCCTTTATTTTCCTCTAATTCTTTTTTTGTTGTTGTGGTTAAATACTAATATTAGTAAGCTTTTAACTGATTGACATACTAATCAAGTTGGTGAGATTGGCTTCAGTTTGTGCACCCAGTTTTTTGCTTCTGTAAGTAGTTAGCTATGCTAAAGTTTCACTGTGTTAAAAGATTTTTTCTTGTGGTGTGATATTTGACTTCTAATAATATTTATTGAGACACTGCAGAATTTAATGCACGTGTCTCAGAATCTGTCACCTTGAATATTTGCTGCCTCAGCCTGTAGGTACCCAATGCAGCCCTAGCAGCAAATTTCTTGTAGTCTCTTGTATGTTACTCTAGTAGTCTAAACCCAAGCTGTAGTCAAACTTCTTGCAGGTCTTGAACTTGCTGTGTATATTGGTAAATGAAGCCCGTATGTTCTGCCCATCAGAGGATTTTCATCAAACTCTCAGCGGCCTTCCAAAATCTGACCTAATTGTGGTTGGAAAGGTGTTTTGAAAAGATGTGTAACTGTCTTCCATTTCTTTCAATCTTGTGTTAATGCCAAAGTAAAGACATTAAGGATTTATATTTGTAGCTGTTCTTTGGTAGGGATATTTTTTAAAGTAAAACTTACAGTGAAAATGGTTTGAAATTTGTATCAGCAGCAACCACTAGTGATAGATTTTTTTTTTTTCTGAGAAACCTTCGGTAGAAGGTTGCAATATAATTTTAGTGAAGTTGCAAGTTATCACTTTCATTTCTAAGGTAAGATTTACAGTGTGCTATGTCTTGTACATACAGTTTTTATTCTAAAGGTAGAGAAGTCTTTGGCTAATTTTTGTGTAGTATATCTGGCAGCTGCTGGGGGTTTTTTGTCATTTTTCCCCCCCTGCCCTGGTTCCTACAGTTGAATGTGTTTTTGGGGAAAAAAAAAAAGGTTTCTTACAACCAGTTATGTCTATTGCATGCTTGCAAGGTCTTCTAAATACTGTGTTTTATTGGAATAGAGTGAAAAAATGTACAAGTAACTTTCCCTAGATGAAGAGAATCCCTAGAACATCATAGACACAAATTGTAGAACTGCTTCAATTTTACAGGCATCTTAATTAGACATTCTTCAAACGTGAATAGTAATACATTGTTTGCTTTGAGTTTGCTTTTTCTTGCAGTGGATTAAGAATGCATTCATGTGTGGTTTGTTTTTGCTGTGGGTTTTTTTGTTAAAAATGTAACCACTTATACAGTTGCTATTGAAATATTTAAGTGTTAGTCACTCAAGGCAACTTTTACCTTAATGGAAGCTTTATTTGGTAGCATAAACAAGAGCTATCACAATGTGTAATGCTTTTTGGCCATACAGCTGATTTGTAAACAGATTTTAGGAGACTACTTTAAACTTACCATTCAGAAGTACTTTAAACATGCAGAAGTGCCTATTATAATTTACATTTTATTAACATACTAATCAGCAAGCAGTTATGCCACAATATTCCTTATCTAAAAGGTGCATGTATGCATGTGTACATGTGTAAAGAGTAGTTCTGGCCCAGAAAAATCTATACTCTATAATTTTGTATTAATGTTCTTATGCTTTCTATTGACTAAAGGGACCCAGCTAAATAGAAAGGTGTAAGATTTTCTCACGGCTTACAGAAAAATCTTGTTCATTTTGCTGGAACAATTCACTTCTCAAGAACAAAGGCAGTAATAGTGCTCAATTATTATGCATAGTTTTTGTAATGTTAGAAAAGTAAATGATTGGAGCTAAATGAAAATAACAAATACTCTGCTAATATCTTTAGGATAATAAAGGTTCAAAATATTTTTTCCCCAGCTATTGATTAAACTGTTATTACTAAAAGTATTTGCTTTTGTGGTGTGCTTAAAAATGCCCACAACAATAAATGTAGGGGGCATGTCACTACACGTGTGTCTTAACTCTACAGTAAAAACACTCCTGCGTGTTGCTGATGACGCATAGTGAGAACTCGGTACAGTACCACTTGAAGTAGCTAAGATAGTTTTTGGTAACTGAAAAGTGTGTATGCAAATAAAAACCAGCTGGTCTTGTTTTTATTATTCAAATATTTTGGTTAAATTACTTCCACTTATCAGGTCTGGTAACCAGCCTGAGTACCAACTAATTGAATTATTAGAGAAGAATTCTCAGCTGTCCTTAGAGTGCTAAATATAAAAATTCTGTTTCTTACTTCCTTTAAAAAGAAAAAAAAAGTATAGTTAATATAGTTCTGAGTATTCAAGAAGCAAAAATACATCCCAATCTGAATTGAGCAACAATAGTTTCATATATAGATGCTCTCCTTCGTATTAATCTGAATAGCTATATATGTAGGATCTTCTGATAGTAGGAGATACTAGGAGAATTCTGAAGAATAGTCTCTTCCTCCCCCTGGAAAGCTTCTTTGACATCTGGACTTTTATAAATATCTGACAATCCTGCATACAGTGGTTCTGGAAGTAATTAAACTAGGTTTTGGTAATAAGTGTGTATGCATAAAATTGCCCCTTTTTTTCACCACTGATGCACTTTGTTGAGAAGGAGAGCTTCTCCACTTATGGTTGAGTTGCCTGTCTGTATTGATAATGAATGTTAGTCAATAAAATATTTTAAAATAAATTGGAAAATCTCAGCGTGAGTGCCACACAGACTTCATATTCTGAGAAGTTGCCTATCTTATCCAATAGTCTTTTGGAGGATGATTTTTGACTATAATAATGATAGGAAAATAGGTATTTTCTCCCTGATATGAAAAATAGTATGTTGTATATGGTTTATTTGTGTGCTGTAGTTACTGCAGATCTAACTCTGAATCTCATTCATAGCAGGGGGGTTTGCTGTAGTAGAGGTACACATGTAATTAGGTGAAGTGGGTTACAGCTTGGCAAAATCCTTTGACATACAGTCATTAATATTTTATCTTTTTGGAGTTTAATAAACTCTCTTCTGGACATAGCATTAATTTGATTTGTCTCCCCCCTTCTACTACTTCTACATCTTTCATCCCAGTGCTTCATGTATAGCTTGTAAGTTCCCAAGGCCTTTTTCTTTGAACTAAGCCAAGATTTTTGGGAGGTGTATCTGTTCAGTCTTGCTCTTAGTATTTTACCTTTTTAACTCTTCATATAGATGGAGCAATCCTTAAGCGTATCACCTGCTCAGAATATTATTGGTAGTAAAAGCTGGTTTAGCTTTTTTTTCAGATTGGTGGTTTATTTAATGACAGATTTGATCAAAAATATCTTTTTGTGTTTCTTTAAGGAATGTCACTGTCAGCAGGATCTTCTCCTCTTCATTCCCCCAAAATAACTCCTCATACATCTCCCGCTCCGCGAAGAAGAAGTCATACTCCTAACCCAGCAAACTATATGGTGCCTACTAGTGCCTCTGCTTCTGTTGCTAATGCTGTCTCTCAGCCTCCATCTACTGGCCAGGTGATCCAGAAGGAAACAGTGGGTGGAACAACGTACTTCTACACTGATACAACTCCAGCACCTCTCACGGGAATGGTATGTTTGTGTACGGACAGAAGTGGATGGAGTTTCAAAAGCTGAATTGGTTGATACTACAGAGATTATTCTTAAAAGTCAACACTCTTACTCTATGAATATTTTGCCTTCTAATTGTAGTAATTGTTCTCCAAAAGGGATGAAACTTTTAAGGACCAGAGAATTTTTAATGTCATTTTCATGTACCTCTTTGTAGAGGTTTGGGGTTTTTTAATGCAGCAATAGAAAGCAAGTATTTTATGTATATCTAAGTTTATACATGTGTAATGAGAAAACATCAAAAATTCAGGTTGATTGTGTTTTGATACGTTAAATAATCCTTACAGTGGAGGGGAAAAGACAGTTACAAAAATGCTAAAATAATTATGTACATATAGAGATACCCTTTGAAATCCTCAGCAGTGAATATCACGTAGGGAAATTGCAATGTATCTGACAGTACATTTGTAACACGTACTGCACATGAAGACTTCGAAATTCAGTAGCTCACATTAAAGAGGCGATAGAACTTTTTGTTCTCCCTATCCCTAAGGATCTGAAACTGCTTCTTAAAATGTTTTATTTTCAGGTATTTCCAAACTACCACATTTACCATCCAGCTGCACCTCATGTTGCTTACATGCAGCCAAAAGCAAATGCACCTTCCTTCTTCATGGCAGATGAGCTCAGACAGGTAAGATGATAGAGAATTTAAAAGAAAACTGCAAATATGTTGGCACAACCCAGAAAACTGCTAATAATAGAAGAGAAATAACCTCTCAAAATTTGCAGTCAGTTTGCCCTGTGGAGAATTAAAAAAACCAAGTCCTGTAACGGATGGAGTACAACGGAGGGTGGGGGTGGGTTACAAAATACATGACTGCAGTCTAATCTGCATGCCATGATTTACTATTCAGCTAAGCATTCTTACCTGTGTGTTGTTTTGGTATGCATGGGTTCATTTATGTATTATTTCTTTAAAGCAATAAATCCTATCCAGTTTTAAGGTTTTCCACTGAAAGTACATGTAGGTTTTGGTACATGGGCCCTTCTCTGAGGGCAGGCTGTGACTGTTACTTATTTCAGCTTTGCTGTAGGTGCCTCTGTCAGTGTTAACTGTAGCTAATGTGTGTTCTGCAGCTTCTTACTTCAAGACTTCATATATTTTTGTCATTAAGATTTTCAGGCTAGTGAGTGGTCTTCTCCCGTGCTGCAGATGCTTTCATCAACTCCCTATTGTAGCTAATACTTCAACGACAGCATACTGTTAGCTTATCAAAAATGATGAGTTTAATTACAGTGTTCGAAACTTGACTTAATTTGTTCTTTAGGAACTGATCAACAGGCACTTAATAACTATGGCCCAGATTGATCAGGCTGATATTCCTGGTAAGTAAATGTTTCCTCTAAACTGTGATCACACTGTTCTGCAGCCACGAGTGTTTAACAGTACAAACAACATCTCACAAAAAACACCCCCAGGTTTTAACCTTTCATGAATCCTTAATTATTGCCTGGGCTGTGGATACCCAGATAAAAAGTATTTCATAAATAAGAAATTTCTTTCTTGCTTTTAGTCTCTTTCCTCTGCAATTTTCTTCTGTTTTGAAACTCCTTAATAGTTGGGAATATTTAAAATTGTGGAGAAATGAAAAAATCATTAAAGCCATAAAGCCTTGTGAAGAACAGTATTGTATTACTTTGTACATATTAAATATCCCTTTAAAGGATGCAGATGTTTTAAAAGGCTATATATAAACTAGAAAATTAGTTGACTTTGAAATGAATTGGCTAGTATATCAGAGAAGGCTTTATGCTAGTTCTTGGGCAAGAGAAGCATATACTATATGTTGTAACTTGGCTTTTAGAGAATTTACAGTCAACTGTGTTCAGCTTGATTTAAACATTGCTTTTCTTCGTTGCAGTATCCTTCTCAAATGTGTGTATTTAATATGATAATGATACAGTAAAAAAAAAAAGCAGTTGAGCTAATCCAGCTGAAGTACAAGTGTATCTCTTCTTGCAAGGGTAATCTCTTAATCTGATTTGTAAACCTTCAGCACTTCTGTTTTGTAAGCCAGTATGTTAAAACATATAAGATCCAGATTTGGTTTTTATGTGAAGAAATTTCTGTTTTTCTGAAGACAGTTATTTCAGCTCTACGGCTTCTCTTCCAGGAAGCTATAGCTTGGTTTTAAAACCAGTGAATTTTAACTTTATGTGTACCTAAAAAGATACTGCAAATAATTTACGAATTAATGACAGTGGTTTTAATCATCTCTGTTACTATAATTACTTTCTTCTAGTCAACTGGTGTCTGATATGTTTCTGTGTATAAACTGATTTTAGCAGTTCCTGCGGAAGTGGACAGCTACCACAGTCTCTTTCCTTTGGAACCGCTGCCACCACCCAATCGGATACAGAAAACAAGCAACTTTGGGTACATTACGTCATGCTATAAAGCTGTAAATAGTAAAGATGACCTGCCATATTGCCTTCGGAGGATACATGGTGAGAAAAAATGAGTTGTGAAAATAAGAGTAGTGTTCCTAAGAATGGTAGTTAAGGTTTAATGTCTGGCTGTTTTTTTCAGTAATTTCAGAAGAAATGATAAAGTAAAAAATTCTCCCCCAAACGTTCGATTTTTAACTGTGGATTTTGTTCTTTTTTCAGGTTTCCGTCTTGTTAACACAAAGTGCATGGTGTTGGTTGACATGTGGAAAAAAATTCAGCACTCAAATATAGTAACTTTGCGTGAAGTGTTTACCACTAAAGCATTTGGAGAACATTGTAAGTTTTTTGGTTGGGGTTTTTTTGGGGTTTTTTCCCCTCCCCCCTCCCCCCCAACTGATGTTAAGACTTTTTTTTTCTAAATATGCTTGGGTTAGTAATTGTCACATGTTCCTATTTTTAAGCTCTTGTGTTTGCATATGATTTTCATGCTGGAGGAGAGACTATGATGAGCAGACACTTCAATGACCCTAGTGCTGATGCGTATTTCACAAAACGAAAATGGGGTAAGGAAAATATCTTATCATACAATACTTATCTATACTATGTCTAATACTCAGGCAGCAAATAGCTGGTCAGAAATAGTCTTTCAACTTGTTTCTTAAATCTATTGGTCATATCGTAAGCTGATTTGAATCAGAGAACTTTTGTTCACTTTCTATTTGTAAAATTTCTGAATGTTTCTCCTTTTAATAACAGAAAAGTATAACTAGAGTTAAAGGTTAAGGTAAAAGTCTTAATGATGAACAATTTACTTTACTGGTCATGTTTGACTTACTTGGCAATCTGCAAAACGATTGTCAGTTTGTAGGGAATTCCTTAACAGGGAACTAAGTTTGAACAGAATTGGGAGCCTAATTACAGGTGACACTTATGGGAGATGTTTCCAAAATTGTCAAAGACACATTGTGTCAAATTGATGTTTGCTGTTCAGGTGCCCTTGACTTAGGTGGGTTTTTTCCTCAAAGTATTATGAGGACTGACTAGACAGTGATTAATTTAATTTTGAAATGTGAAGTACTAGTTAAGACAAGAAATAGATTGAAAAAATCCCTGTAACATTCTTTTCAGACACAAACTTCACATCATAGGTCTATTTAAGTTGTTTTTCAGATTTATTCTTTGACTTCAAGGAGTCACTAAAGCTACATCTATACTGATAAGTAAAATCTATCACAGCATGGTCTGTAGCTCAGCAAGCCTCTTCCCCTCCAAGACAGTATGCTGCCAAACATACTGCCTGTTAGGACCAGTCTGTGACCAGTGCTGTCCCACAAACTGCATCTAGGTGGTGTTGGGAACACAACTGGGCACAGGTATTAGTAAAGCTCGGGGCTGCACTGACAAAGAGATATTCACAGCTGAGTGGAACCACAGAAAGAGTTAGGGTAGGAGTCCTTGGAGTTTGTTTGGCTCAACTTCCTGCGTGATGCAGGATAAACCCAGAAGTTAGATCCAGCAGTAGGAATGACCAGAAGACTATGACTTTTTTATTTTATTATAGTAGATGTTCCCAAAGCGTCTTTAGACTGCTAGTGTATAAGGAAAAGCAGAAGCTAAGGTTTCTTCTTTCTTGTGTCATTTGAAATTAGAGCCTGTAGCTGTGAATTTAATCTGTTTCAAAGGTTGGTGTGGAAAACTTTACTTGGCTATCTGGTAGATGAGAGTATAGCGGATTGGTAGCATGTGAGTACATTCAACGGCTTGTAGACCCCTGGTTTTCCACTGAGCTGACTGGAATAGGTGAGGTTGGGACTTGAATTCCACCATTGGTTTTGTTAGTAATATCTCAGAGGAAAACCTAGCTTGATTTCTCATGTCCTGTGGTAAAAAAAAATGCAGTTAATTTCAGTGAACCTGATGTGAAACTAATTTGGTAGGATAAATCTGGAACACCTACTGCCAGGTTAATGGCTGTTACATTGCAGGACTAGACTTCTGAGTGTCTCCCACCTGTGGCTTTCAATTTCCATGTAAATCAGCCCATGTTATGTTTTTATACATTCAAAAAACAACCCTAGAGTATTACAAAAGAATGATGTCTGTTCTAGATAAAATAGTAGCAGTTAGGAGATTCTTGGTGACATACTCTTTTGTCACACTGGAAAATAATTAAGTTTTACTCCAGTAAAGGCCAGTCGTGTCTCATTAGTCTGTCAAAGTTCATGCAGTAGATAAGACCTCGGGTTGGCAGTTGAGTCCATCAGAGTCTCTAAAACAAACTGAGTGACCATGAGATAAAAGAGAAGGTCCTCAGTTAGGTTAATAACTGGTTAGAAGAAACAGTAAGAATGAAGAGTTGTTTTTCACGGTGAAGAGAGATCGCTGATGGGGTCTCACAAGACGTATGTGCTGAGAGTTGTATTCCTTAACACATTCATTGATTTACACTGAAGCTAAACAGTGGTCTGTCAAAGTTTACTGATAATACCCAATTATTTGGATTGTTAAAAACAAAGGCCAATTGTGACGGATTGCAGAAGGATCTTACAAGACTGGGACTCCTGGCAATAATCTAGCAGGTGATGTAACGTAAACTCATGTGATTGAGGGAAAACATAATTAACTTGAAACAAATTGATGGCCTCTGCCATGGCTTTTACCACTCAGTGATATATCTGGGGTTACAGTTAGGTAGATTAAGGAAAACACTGTGCCTGGCTGAATAGCAGTGAATAGGAAATGGATTGTGGTGGATTATTAAGAAAAAACAGTAAAATTGAAGACACTGTATTCAAGATGTGGGTGCAGTATAGACTCGTGTAATTGTGGTCCTCCTTATGCATTTTGGAAGGTATAGAACAACAAAGAAGTTGAGAAGAGGTGACAGGGATGATCAAAGGCATGGAACAGCTTCTGTGTGAAGAACAGCGAAGTGGAATAGTACTTCTTATGATCTTAAAAATGGAAAGGAATATGAGGGGGTTAAAAATTATTTTAATATGGTAGGTGTCTGAAAAATCATCAGGGATAACAAAACTGAATAAACAACAATACTTTGCTATTTTTTCTGGCCTGGAACTAGGAACTTAAAAATGAGACTAGCCAGGTAGAAAATTCAAACATGTGTCAGGATAGTTAAGGCATGGAATTGCATAACAGGTTATTGTGGACAATTGCCTAGATTCAAGGGGAAAGTGGGTTTACCTGTGAAGTAGAAATACTTGAGGAGTGTTAACTGCAAAGATACCCTCTTGAGCTCAGGAGATCTCAGAGCTGCAAGTCACTGGAGCCTTGTAGAGTATTCTGTTTGTTTGTGTTCGTATGCTCAGGTATCCATTGCAAACTACTATTCTGAGCTCAGTATATGTCCTTAGAATGGGCTAATGGGCTACCTGGACTGTTTATTTGACCTACTGCAGCTTCCTTCTATAGGCAGGGAGGGCCTTTGAAACTGAAAAGATGACATCAATTTCTGTTCAGCCAAACGAAAATTTTATTTAAAATGAACTGTTGTGGCAGAACGTACAGGGATACAGAAAGGAGGTAACTCTCCTGCCTGTGGCACATCTTGTTACCTGCTCTTTTTTAGATAGACTAGAAAAAAAGTCACCTGAAATTCCCCAATTTTGCCATATCTTTCTGCACATCTTTGCTTTGGCCTTTTTTTTGTTTGGTAACTGTTGTTTTTCTAGTCTAGTTCTCAGTAGAAGGAGCAATTAAACAGAGAAAAATAAGATTGCATACCTATAACTTGATTTCTGAGAATTGCCTGCCTTCACGGATCCTTTCTCCATCCCCTCACAGAGTTTCTTGGCCGTCTGCCTGCCTAGAGGAGACTCCCAAGAGAAGCAGGGGAATGGATGGAAGTTGGGTACTCTGCAGCATGAGGCCCAGATTAGTACAATTGCTTTTAAAGGTTTTAGGAGGCACAACACTGTGAACCTGATCAGTGAACTCAGAGAATTTGATTTCAGGTATGCAACCTTATTTATGTTGAACACTCCAGTTGGCAACATGAGACGTTGACAATTAAAAGATGAGGATTATGGGTTACATAGGTGTCTTGCATGTCACTGGTGTCAGTGTGGTCAGTCTTGGGTTTTTTCTTTCTGCTGTGTTATCTACAGATTCTGTTACAGAATGGCTTTGGAAGGGATTTGGTGTGGGGAAAAAATAATAGTGACTTAGATTTATTTTTATACTGTCAACTAATGCCTTTGCTTCTGAAATCTTTAGAATGTGTTGCTTATGTTCTTTATACAATGAAATGTCCTCTTCAGGTGGCACAGTGTGATAATCTGATGTTGTTCTGTCATATTTTACATAATTTTCAGAAGTTCTAAAATCAGGAGTCTGACTTACCAGTTCATTATTTATTACTCAGAGTACATTGATTTGAAAAGTTCATTTTTGTTTGATTTTCATTCCTCATATTTCCTCAATTCAACTTTATTTCTATCAAAAGTGTCTAAGCATTAAATACATCATTTTTGAACTTGTTGGCTTCCTTCTACCTTAGCAAGTTAAACCGGAAGTACTGAAATGTTGTTCTTAACAGTCCAATAATGAAATGATAAAGCATATTCAGAATGTACCTATTTTAAAACTATTGGCTAAAAAATCCTGGCAAACAAAACAATAATTATCCATTGCTGCCAGTAAGGTTTTTCCTTTGTCCTGATGAATTTGTGGTTGGCAGAGATAAGCATTCTTTGATACGTTCTTTGATGTGTTTATTAAAAACACTGAGTAATTAAGCGTTGGTGTACAGGCTGTTAATAGTAGTTTTCAGCACCACAGCTGCTGCTCTTCAGCAAATCCTTTCTAATGAAGCAAGTTTCCTGGACCTTGTTTTTTTTTGAACATAGTAGTAGTATCATGCAGTGCACAAAAATGGCCTTTGCTTCTGACTTTACAGGTGTTTTTGCATCCCCAATTGGTAAGTGATTTTGGGTTTTTTGGTTTGGGCTTTTTTTTTTAATAAAATACCTCTTCCGTTGAAAAAGGAGTAAGTTGAGTACTTAGGCTGTGATGAGGAGAGAGAATATATGAATATTGAAAGTTACTGTGATACTGTTGAGGACAAAAAGTGACTAATAATTATCCTAAAATATCTTTGCCAAATGCTACAACTTTTTTGAAGTAATTTCCAGGTTTCAGTATCTTCAGAGTCTTCACAAAATATAGTGCTGCGCTAGTAGTTCAGAACCTTTCTGTATATTGAAAACTGGGAAATGTAAAACCAAAGCTCAGCTTTCCTTGGAGCAGGGGGAGAAGCAAAGGCTACTGCATTCATCTTACTTCCAGTACTTTAACTCAGGAACACTCAGCAAACATGGAACAGTTCACAGGTCTCAATGTAAAAGACTGATTTACAGGCCTCAGAGGCTCAATTTAGTGAGCAGCTAAATCTTTCATTAAGCTGCTGATATTTTTTTAATGATGAGAATTGCTGCTTGTTAGCATGCTTTCTGACAGTGTTCCTGATGATGTAAAACAGGTCCTACTGCCGGTGGTCCCAGATCTTCCTTCCCATCCCAGAACTATCCACAGCTTTATTTTTGCTCTGGGGAACTGAATTTCATTTGAAAGTTTTTTTAACAAACACACAAAAAAGATGTGTATACACGTCAGTCTAAAGGGGGCATTTCTTGCTCAGTGGAGAGCGTCGTACCACAGAACTTAAAAAATAAATAAGTAATGCTGACAATGAGTTCATTTTAATGAGGCAAGGAAAAATAATGGAGAACCTATGTTTTTTGGAATGGCAGTTCTTTAATTTTTAATCTTCTCCATTAGTTATCTGTTCTGCATCTCAGAGAGATGAAAGTAGTGGGAGAGTCTGCCTTGCAGTAGGTGGGAAGAACGTCATCTGAAATTTTTCGTGTTGTGGCCATGGGTTCAGCCTATAGTGGGAAGCCTTTTTCAAATCACCCATGAAGCCTCTAAAATACCACTTCTTGATGTAAATTATTTCTACTCATTTTTGTAAAGTTTTCTTATGTTTTTATGATGTTTTCCACTGTTGTTCAGCAGTGTTTGGATAGCTTTCAGCTGGGTATTTTGCCTGAAGAGCAAACTTTTCGTTCCTTCTTCAAGTGCCATCTGTGACAGGCCTGATGGACCTTCATGGGACATAACTTTGTACTCTGCATTGCAGCAAACTGAACTGCTTTTAATCTTACTTTTTTTGAACAGATAAATATTTAAGTGGGCAACCCAAAACTGATTCTTCAACTGGTTTAGCTTGTATCTTTCGTGTATGGGAATGTGGGGTGCACCCAACCAGTTTGAAAGCAGTAGCCTAGATTCATCGGTAGCCTCCAGCGAGTCTTTTCAGTAGGAAAATAATGTTATTACTTGATTGAGATTTTCTTATAGAGGGGGAGAAGCTGTGATGAACTCTGATCTTTTGGTTTTTCAGCATATGTGGAATATTCTTTTGGTTGTGTTGCCTTTTATGTGGAAATCAAAGGGCAAATGGTGGTGTTTTTAAGTTGCGTGCAGAAAAATAACCCAAAAGTTTTGGCTTTTCTCTTTCGGATATTATAGCAACATTTCTGTTCTGAAAACTGTTCTGTAACTCTCTCTTATAGTGTCTGTATGCATTCCTGTTAAACATACCACACACTTTTTGGTGCTCTCAATATATAGTGTATTCTCTAGCAAGTAGTAACTGAAGAAAGAGCCTGGACTAATAAAAGAGGTTATATCTCCATTTTATATCGTCATAACTTTTGTTATACTGAAGAACAGAGAATCATGGATGGGGGGAGGTTTACTATGTGAGACTTCTGGTATGCTGATCTGTGGGAAGCAATTTGCATAATGATTCATCAGGAGGCCAGAAGAAACAAAGAATATCTGATTATATTCAGCCTTCAGTAGACATGCCAGGCTTATTGCTATTTAAAGAAGTCAGTGTTTTGATCTTTATAATCTCAATCAAAGCAACTTAAACTTGCATTTCATTTTTCAGCTTTAAAAACAAACAAAAGCCCAGAAATGAAAGCTGGGAACATTCCCAACCCATCATCCCAAAATCAGTAAAATTTCTAAGTAGAAGTTCTTCAGTAATGTTCCACTTTAACTATTGCATATATATGCAATATATATGTGTGTACACACACACACACACACACGCTTGTTTTGAGCAAGTGCACAAATGTTGATATGCTCCTGTAAGGAAAGGAAAAAAACCCCACCCAACTAAAAACTTAACAAACATCTGTCTTATTAAATGATAGAGATTATTGTACAAAGACTTACAAATAAAACAAAGGAGGTAAAATGGGTTCTGTTGCAGCTATTGTGGTATGTACTTATTGTTTCAAAATGCCAGCACTTTTACTTCTGAAGTACTTGCATATTTTGATGTACCACCCACTTTCAGCAATTTCTAACCAGTAGTCTTTTTGTAGTAATTATTCATCTTAAACTTTAGAGATCAGCATAGTTTACCTGAATGTGAAAATAATAATGCATAATTAGTTGTCAGCATTTTAAAAGGTGGTGTCCTTCCAAAAGAAAATGCAACCAAACCCCCACCCAACTGTAAAAGCACAATAGATAAGCCTTTGGAGGGCTGTGAAGAGTTGAATGAAAGGAGTGTGTGAATTAATTGTGTCATTCCCAATGTGTGCTAACTTTAATTTTATGTAGTAGCCTTTTGTTGATGCTTGCAACGTTTTGTTTCTAGGTCAGCATGATGGACCTCTACCACGGCAGCATGCTGGATTGCTTCCAGAGTCTTTGATATGGGCATATATTGTGCAGCTCAGCTCTGCGCTACGGACCATTCATACGGCAGGACTGGCGTGCCGAGTTATGGATCCAACAAAGATTCTAGTAACGGGCAAAACAAGGTAATAGAAGTGTCATTCTTGCTGTCACCTCTGTTCACAGTACCTTCTGACCACGTGCATGTTACAGAAATAGCAAAGTCTAACTTGAAAACTATGTTATTTTTAACTGGCATGAAACTAAAAAATAGCTTCTAAATCTTGTAAAATTTTTTTTTGGATTTCTCTAAACATATTTTGGGAAAATTGATGCATTATCCTCAAACACTGTTCAGATCCACTACTGGCAATTCAGAAATGTGTTATTTATTAACTGAAAACTATCTGCATTTGGTCAAATAATAAAATTAGTAATTTCTGCTTCTCAGTAATGTGCTGAATACTGATGGCTCTGTCATATCAAATAATTCAGTGAATGTGAGAGGAAAAACTTAATAACTGTACAACTTAATGACACTTCTTGCTTTTCTTGTTTCTAAAGGTTACGAGTTAATTGTGTTGGAATCTTTGATGTTTTGACATTTGACAACAGTCAAAATAATCCACTGGCATTAATGGCTCAGTTTCAGGTAAGACAGCAGTCACCGGGCTGGTGACTTGGCATGGGGAATGCTGAATTCCTCGTGCTATTCCTTTTGGAAGAAAAGTCCTTCAATTAAATTGTAGTCATAGAATCAAGTATATCTGTTTCTAAAGAGTTAAATAATATTTTTCATTCCTGCTTTGACCTCCCTTCTGCCATGCATTATTCAAATTTGCTTCTAATCTAGAAATGTGAATGCTCGTTTTGCTGTCCTCTGCTTCTAACATTTCAGCAAACTCACCAAACGGGTTGAACTCTTAGCATTTAATAAACTTAAGTCAGAAATAATTAGAAATACTAATTTCTCAAAGAAGAAAAATCTTACATATAGTGCTAGAGATCAGGAAATTATGCTTGAATGCAAGTTTTTGCTTTCTCTTTATTTTAACACAAAGCGTTGAATGCTTCTTCACAGAGGAGGAAGAGATCCTTTAAATAGCTGCACTTAGGCCTTCTCCTTGCTCCTAAGAGGACCTAGTGTGTCTTTATTTTAGGCTCAGAGTTTTTCTGTGCTTTCCTGACGTTCTCTGAAGTGTGGACACTGCATAATACCTGAATTAACAAGAATAGCTTTCAGACTTAACAAAAACTGTTCCACAGTCATCTGGAGCATCACTGTACAGGAGTGCCTCTTTCCCTAACTTCCCCTCAGGATAAAGTACATTGCTTCAGTAGTCATTGCATACCCTGTGCATACTGGGAGTGAAAAACTACAGTAGGGAGTTGGATTGAATTTATTTTCAGTAATTGAGGTTATTCACTGAGAGAAGATTGCTCATTCAGAGTCTTTCAGTAATAAATTAAATGTTTGAACTTTGGCCAGGCAGAAACTAGCTTATTTGGGACCATGTCCTAGAACATAGCTATATTTTTTTTTTCTTTTAAATCATACAGTGAAACATTTTTCAGTGTACTTGGAGTACATCAAAGGATTCCCTCCCTGCCCAGCTACATATCAATGGGGTTTTGGTAATCATTTAGTGGAAAACAGCTGAGAGAAGGTAGGAATACATGCCAGTGAGGATTTCCATGCCTAAAAATATAATAAGGTTTTTCAATCAAAATAAATTTAAAGTAGTATTAAAGCTGGGAAAGAGGTCTTCCTGAACATGACATTCAAATACTTTCAAAGCAAAGCATTTAATGTACTCAGAGGTACAGGTCTGAAAAATAATCCCAGGTGCACAAATCTGTTGGAAACATTTACTACCGTAGCAGCCCAACAGCTTGCTTGGTAATGCCTAGTTTTGTTCATGGGGGATGTTTTTGCATGTTTTATACATTGTTAGTATCCAGATTGTTCCAGTGTCACCGCTAGACCATGAAAGAAGTTACTCTTACATAATTTGGAAGATCTAAGCTGGAGTTAGAAAATAGAACATTGCCATCTTTTTTGTCTCTTCCTCTAGAAGGGCTAGGCTTTCACTATCCATTTTGTTCCTTCAGAGATTCTGGACTGAGTTCATTCCTTGAAATTCAGGAGTCGTTTATCATCCTCCACCTTTGTTTGCCCTAACCAGATAAAATTACAAAGTAACAGCTGCTGCTTGTCCTTTTTCCTCTCGATCCATGACCCAGTTCCTGAATTCCCCTGGGAGTCCTGTCACTGTTAAATGTAGGTTATCTCTTGGTTTACTGCCCAGCTAATGTGCATTTCCTTGTTGCTGTCTTCAATGGAGGAAGGTATTTTTGTTAGCATTTGTCCCTTTCTGGCTATTTCCCATTGTTAATATGGATAGGAAAGAGTTTGGCCAGAACAGCGAGGGGCTGTGTAAAAGGAATTCAATTGTTCTTTACAATCTGTGTTAAACACATGGGTTTATATGATTATTTATTTAAGAGTTAAATAATAAGGGAGGCAAAAAAGAAGTGAATGAAGTATGAATTGTCACTTGTTTTTAATGCAAGGTATTAAACCTACCTAAATTCTAGCTCATAACTTCCCACCCTCCAGTCTTTGTCTTGTGTCAGTCAGTTATGAGATACAGATGGGAGAACTGTAAATGGTGATGTAGGAAACAGTAGAAAGGCTTAATAAATATTCCTGTATTACGAATAAAAATGAAGGTGAGTTCTCTCTGTAAGAAATGAAGAGAAAACCTAAGTTTTCTTGATTTAAGGAGTGCTATAAGGTTACATTTGCTCAAAGTAAATATTTTTAATTTAGCAAACCAAAATAACTTTCACGTATACCTCACCAAATTTAAAGAAACTAGCTGAAGAAGCATCTGAAGTATCAATGTCGACTTAAAAAAACCTCCATAAAATCAGAAAATACAGGAACTTGGAGGGACTTCTAAGTGCAGTTCCAGAACTTAAAGGATAAGTGAATCCACAGAATTATAAAGAGGATGAGCTGATATTGATCCAAGCAAAGCAGTGGAACAGGGTAAATAAAAAAGTAATGTCAGTTTCAAAGAGTTTGTGGAAAATGGATCTTGTCAAAAATAAGATTTATCAGATTAGTTTACGTGTCTGGCTGATAAAGCCAAGTGTATAAAATGCTGAGGTATCTTCAGGGCATTTGGCATAGTAGCACACACCTTTTGAATATTAACAAAAAACCCCAAAGCTGCGCAGAAGGGAAAGGGTACCTTTTCAATTAACTTTAAAATTGCTCACTGACATATTTGAAATTCATTTGATAACAGGGAGACATTAATGAAGAGGGCTGTTTGAGTTTATCTCCTAGGGGCTGGTTTTTAGTCTAACGCTATTTAATATTTCTATCAATGAACCACATGATGGTGATAAAATGTTTAGCAGAGCTTTCAGGAGATCAAAAGATAGGTTTGGTGCAGGTCACAGTTATGAACTGAATTGCTAATTAAATGGTCTCTAGTTGCATGCAAATGTATGTTTCTGAGCAAAAGGCAGCATGTATTTAATAGGTTCAAGGAAAAGCTTTGCAGTTGAGAATCAACTTGGTATGATTTACTCACTGTTGATAGTATAGCAAAAGTCTTCTGGCAGGTCTGTGGCAAAAGGAACCCATGTGATCCATAGATACAGGCAGAGCATGGTATGGAGCAGTGGTTGTACCCAGTACTGATCTGTACCTTGCACTAGCAAGGCTACTGCAGGAATGCAGCATTTATTTCTGGTCTCTATGCTCCAAGGGGATCTAGTAGTTCTCGTGTGTCTCCTTTAACCTGTCTCTGCCTAGAAGCTGGAAGAGCTGAATATGTTGATGCTCCCAGAGCGGAGGTTAGGGCTTAATAGGCATATGTGGATTGCTTCCTCAGAGAGAGGAAGGTGTGCCACAGCTGCTGGTAGATTATCGCCTGGCTCCATGGGTAGAGTTGGTCAGTGCCAGGCACTTTTGTCCCTTCTAAAATAGGAATCAGACTTCCATAATCCTGATCTTTATGGGACTTTGTGAAAGTCTGCGATTCCCCTGTTATGCAGGAAAATGGCTGCCTGTCGTTGTGCACTTGTAAAACTTCAGGCCCTGGACATTGTAGTAACACTTTCTTTCAGGGTTTCAGCTGGCAGTGAATAGTGAGGCATCTCCAGAGATCAATTCAGCTCCCTCAGAATCCTAATTGTCTTACAGAATTACAAGTATCTTAAATGGATCAGACTCTTAAAGGAATTGCTTGAAGTTTAAGTTCCAAAAACTAGTGGAATGAATCCAAGCCACTTTTGCAACTAAACCAAGTTCAGCACTGACTGTAATTTGAAGTCTGTGTTTTTGAGGTTTCACTGGTGTGTTGTATCATCTCTGCTGGTTTTTCTATTAAATGTAATTTTCAAACCAAACAAAATTTATGGTTGCCAGCTCAAAAAATCAAAAGCCTGAATTTAGAATTTCCTGGCTGATGGTCTGCCTTAACCATTTTTAAAATCTAATGCAATCTGTATTATGAAAACACCTATGCAAGGGAAGACTATGTTTTCTTTGGGTCTTGTCTGAAGCTGTGTATTTTTGGTGTCTCAGGGTTGTGTGATGATAGAGAATTTATGGAGGGAATTTATGGAAGATATTTCATACTTGATACAGAAACAGTGGGGACCTTGAAAGACCTGGAAACATTCTTTGCTTTGTCCTGGGAGATGTGGCTGCAGGGAAAGATCTGCTCAGCTACTTCAGCTGGAGGCAGCAAACATGGAAACTTCCCTCTGAGCTCAAGAGCTGTGAGGAGCTATGGCATGGGCACCATCACAGGAGTTTTCTAAAGCTGCCAGATTCTAAACAGAGCTTTGAACGGAGCTGTGCTGCCAGATTTTCAGGCTTTCTTACGGAAGTGTGTATTCCTTGTATGACTGCGTTCTCCGCCAAGCTGTACAGCATTGCTCCAGACTGTGGAGCTGACATTTGTGATAGTAATGTTCACTTTTTTACTTTTGAAAAAATACCATACTTTCTCAGAAGAGACTCAGGAAAATACTAAATTTTTATCTCTGGTTGACTCCGAAACTCAGTCTGAAGCAGGCATCCAGTGTGGAAAGCTGCAGGTGTTTGAGGTTTGGCCAAGCTGCGTGTGACTGAAGACCTTTTCATGGAAAGAATTGGGCAGCTTTTGCTCTGAATGTCATTGTCTGCTATTAAATTAGGCTCCTGCTTTTAGGGGTGGGCTTTAAAATCTGATATGACTTTCCAAAATAATTTCTGGTGGCTGTTTATTAAAGTTGGCAGAGTTTTCTGTTGTAGCAAGGCAGCCTGTATGCAGCATTCATCTTAAAAGAACAATTCCACTTTGAAGGACAGTGTTCAGTAATGCGAAGGATTTCCTCACAAAATGGGATGCTGCTCCATTTGTCATCCATTCAGGCCTCTTCCTGACTAGTTACTTCAGGCAGTTGGTATCTCTTCACACTGGCTGTTAAGAGATGAAAACCTCTTTGAGCTCTTTGTTAGAACAGAAGCATTGTTTGCCACAGACTCGTATCTCCCCACACTGGCCATCAAGTGGGAATTCATACTGGATTTCTGCAAATGATGTTTCTGTTCTAGCAAGTCATCCTTGATAGATACTTTTGCATTGAGAAGACTTATTTTATTTGCTGCCAATTCCTTGACTCCTCAGGATAAGCAGGCGGGTCACCTCTTTGCCGTGATTTGCTCACTACACAAGAGTTCTCCCTGGTAATATCTGTAAGCTAAAAATAGGTGAATTTTAAGCATTCAAAGAGAAATGTAGTGTCTGTAAATTGCTAGGTATTAGGACATAAAATCAGGACAGATTTTCCTCTGTATATTTTAACTATTCTTAACTTGCACGATTACATTGAGCTATGGTTTGAATAACATTTTAGTTGCTCAACCACTTCTAAGGTTATTGAGGAACTGTCTCTCTTTAAATGCCATCTAATACCATAGGTGATACTTACCTGTACTAGGAATCTTACCTGTGCGTGTTTTCCCTGTTAGCAAGCAGATCTGATCTCCCTGGGGAAAGTTGTGTTGGCTTTGGCTTGCAATTCTTTATCAGGAATTCAGAGAGAGAATTTGCAGAAAGCAATGGAATTGGTGACAATCAACTATTCCTCTGATCTGAAGAATCTGATTTTGTAAGTTTGCTTAATTAATCTGGTAAAGGAAATTGCTGGTCTTTTAAATGTACAAATAAAAATGTCAAATGTTATTTTGAAATGCAATTAAGTAGTATATGACTACTACTTAGAGATATAACTTCCTGCTCTGGCAGGGGGTTGGGCTAGATGATCTCTAGAGGTCCTTTGCAACCCCTGCCATTTTGGGATTCTGTATTACTGTTAGTGAGTTGTCTGCACAGTCACTAAATATAATTTAAAATTTGTTTGTACTTTCATGGTGCATCTAATAAAATCAGTGTCCTTTCTTTCCAGCTCCTAATAAGAATGAAAGGAATTTAAACAAAACTAGCACTTTAAGCTGTCTTCAATGCCAGGGTTCATTGCCTACTATCAGCCATAGCAATATGCTGGTCTTATCTTACACTTTCAGAAGGCAATGAGAAATAGGCACATTGTCTTTTTGACCACAGTGTTGAGTTCTGTTTTTTTCTTGTCTGTGTGTTACTTGGTGGTGTTCTTTAGTAGTACAGTGAGTCTTTCTCCTCCTGCAGCCTAGGAGGGAAAAGTAGAAATCTCTGCTCCCTCCCTTATTTGAAAAACCAATGACATTACAATTTGAATCTTTGCACCTTCTCTCTTTTTAAGTATGTTCTTGTTGTTTGAGTGGGATGAACTATGTGGTTCCATGAAAAGTACATTCCTATCTTGTATAAAGAATTGACTGTATGCATATACGTAACTTAATACATGTTTTCTCTGTTAGTGTCTTTTTTTAAGAAATCCTGCAGTTGTCAACTTTGTGTATTAAATAGAAATCAGGGTCATGTAAGTGTAAAATCATTATGATCTCTTTGGTATTTGCAGCATGTTTAAATAATCTTTTTGGGGGTGGGGATATTTTGGCAGGTATCTGCTGACTGACCAAAACAGGCTTCGCAGTGTAAATGATATCATGCCTATGATTGGTGCGCGATTCTATACTCAGTTGGATGCAGCTCAGATGCGAAATGATGTTATAGAGGAAGACCTTGCAAAGGTAAATCATTTAGTAATTCCTATAGGAAGCCCTATAATCAGTATTCCTACAGCTGTACCTTAAAAGGGAAAGTTTCCTACTGATTGCTTTTTTGTTCATTTATGTGGTGGTTTAGCCCTGGCTGGAGGCCAGATGCCCACCAAAGTTGCTCTATCGCTCCCCTTTTCAGCTGGACAGGGGAGAAAATACATATTGAGAGTCTTAGGAGTCAAGAGAAGGACAGGGAGAGATCATTCCACAGTTAGTGTAATGGGCAAAACAGACTCAGCACGGAATAAAGGAAAGAAACTCTCTAATTTATGACACTGCACTGCACAGCCAGTGACACCAGAGTCGGGTAATGAGAAGTGTGACCAGATCTTAAAGCACCTCCCCCCACCCCTCCCTTCTTACCAGACTTCACTTTAGTCAGGTTTTTGCTCCCTTCTTACCCCCTCCCCATTGTGGCACAGGGAGGGGCAGGGACTGGGGGAATGGGGGGTTTGGTCAGTTCCTCACAAGCTGTTTTCTGTCTTAGCCAGGGGCAAGGGGGGGGCATTCCTCACCCCCTTCCCCCTGCTCCAGTGTGTGGTCCCACCACAGGAGACAGTCCTTCATGAACTTCTCCAGCATGAGCATTTCCCATGGGGTTTCAGCTCTTCACCAGCTGCCCCAGCGTGGGTCACTGCTATGGGGTGCAGTCATAAATCACAGAATGTCTCTCAGGCCCAGACTGCTCCAGCCTGGTCCTCCCACAAGTCTCCCCACCCCCACCCCAGCAAACCTTGCTGCTCCAACGTGGGTCACAGCATCTCCTGTATGTCTCCACCTGCTCCAGCATGGGGTCTCTCCACAGGCTGCAGGTGGGGTCTTGTCATTTTCCACGGGCTGCGGGGGACACCTGCTCTGCCATGGGTTTCTCCATGGACTGCAGGGGCATCTCTCTAACACCTGGGGTGCCTCCCCCCCTCCCCTGGCTCCCTTCACTGAACTTGGTGCCTACACAGTTCCTTACATCTTCTCACTCCCTTCTCTGGTGGCAAAAAGTGGCTGCTTTTGGGGTTTTTTTCTCCTAAATGTAACTCTCAGAGACTCTGTGACCATTGCTGATGGGCTCGGCCCTGGTCAGCAACAACTCTGGCCTTGAGGTGGCTGATGTTTGCTCTGTTGGGCCTGCAGAGAGCTTCTAGCTGCTTCTTGCAGAAGACGACCCTGCAGCCCCCCTCCTCCACCAGAACCCAGCTATGCAAAAATACAACATCCGCTTTAGCGAAAGATACTGAAATCTGTCAGGAGCAAAGAGTTGTATAAGACCAAGTATCTACTTTGAAGACAGAACTCTAGACAGCAGGTGCCCGCTCTGTTGGAGTCAACCACTGCACCTGCTCTGAAGACGTTTAAGATCATTTCTTGTTAAGTTGGCCCAGTGTGCCTGCAGAAATTTAGGCAGGTGGACCTTTTCCCATAACACAGATGGAGATTGTCCTCTAATAGGCATTAAGCAGTTTGTGTTTTCAGTCAGGTTGTTTACAGCGATTGCATATCGTTGGCAGGTGAGCAGAGCCACTACAAATCCAAGTTGCTGCATAGCTCTCTGTTTTTCTAGCAGTGATAAATAGTAGTTGCTAATTATTTGTCACACTATAACATGCTCATGCTACCACCTCCTCAGTAACATCAGAGCGACATTAACCCTTAAGTCTAGCCTGGTACTCTTCATTATTGCCCCAAAGCAGATGCTTAGGGAGGCGCGTTAGAACAAGACTAGTGTATATGATGTTCTTCCTTGGATTCTCTAAGCGTGCAGTCATCTTTAGCTTAGGGGCTTTTGATGATGGAAATGGCTTGAATGTAGTTAATAGTTTTGTTTTCTTGAAGCCTGGAATATTTTATTACTCCTGTAATGCTCAAGTTTCACACAGCAGTGACCCCACTGCTCTGTCCCTTTCCTTCCTCACCTTAATATTCCCATCATCTGGCATTCAAAGCCTCATTTTTTCAAGATGTCTAATCCACTCTGTAGAAGAGCTCCCTGCCTTAGGCTACCATGCAGAAGGGCCACCTGGAGACACACTGCCAGGTTGCTGCTCAGCCGTGTCACTATTGACTGGGCATCTGCAAGGCAGTGGCATTCACACAGATGTGGTTCTGGCTTTTGTGCATTCAGCCACATACCAAAACATTATTTGGACAGCCACATTATTTGGAGGTTGTATAGACCTCTGCTACCTGAAGAAGGTAAGTCTTCCCTGTCAATCTCTTAAGTATAGCTACTGTTGTGATCCAAGCTGTTCTGCTCTGGTTTTTTTTTTTAGGCTGGTAATAGAAGTCTTGCAACCCATAGGTTGTCTAAGGTCAAGCTGTTATCACCTTGACCTACTTTATTTACCCAGCTGTGCACAGTAACGTACTCCAGACTGAATTAATTTCAAATCAATGTGATCATGCATGGTATGAGACGCAGCTTAGCATGAATAATGTTGGAGAGCTGGGTCATTGGAGAATATGAATAATATCAGGAGAGAATCTTTTTCATGCCAGCTTTGAGCGACTTTCACTTAAACAAAAGATTAATCCACGGTGAAATGTAAGCTAGGATGTAACTCTTCTTATTGTATCCTAATTGATGAGGAAAAATGTGTGAAATCAATTTTTCAATTACCTGTATTCTTAGATTTACAGATGCTTATGTTCTCTCTCGTGCGAGCTGGTTCTCATTGCTTTATCTCTGTCATTGATAGACTCAGAATTTATACTGTTCAAGGCATTAAATTTTAACTTGTCTTAACTTGCATCAATTATAATTTGGATTTTAGTCTGATATTATTGTTGCTAATTATTTACTTATGGTTTACAAAGCATTTCTGATAAACAAACGGGGTAGATTTTATTCCTTCTCGTCTTTACCTGAAATAGGGTATTATACTATAGGCTTCTACAGGTCTTGGTAACTGTGCGAACATATATAAAGATGGTACTCCTGTTCAATATACTTTATTTTAGCATACCTGGATAGCAAGAAACTAGGCTTGTGTTTCCACAGGGAAAATAGCTTACTTAATCCAGTTCCTGCTGGGGCAGCAAGGTGCAGTTAGCTGTTAAATCTCCACATTACAATAAAATGAGCAGAGGGCTATTGATACACAATATAATGCTTTTATTCTCTGAAAAAAAAACAACCACCTTCTTAGAATAAATAAATCATTGTAATTATAGTACTTCACTGGCATTACTGCTGTATATCTTTTGCAAATAAGTGTCTTAATGTTATGTCTCAAGCTTTAATGACTTCTTTTTTGTTTTCTAGGAGGTGCAAAATGGAAGGTTGTTTAGGCTTCTAGCAAAATTGGGAACAATCAATGAGAGGCCAGAGTAAGAAATACTTGTTTTCATGGTGTAGAGTATCTGAAACACAGTTTGCAATGCAGGATTTCTTCCCTCATAAATATTTTCCTCATTATTAGTCTTTAAGAAGTCTTGAGAAAAATAAGCTAAGCAACTTTGACCAAAATTTAACTAAAGGAAAAGAGAAGGCTGCAAATATATACCCAAAAGTTGTTTCATTTTTTTAGTGTGGTTTCTCTTAGTAAGGGTGTCTTATCAGTGGCAAGTTTTTGAGGAAAACTGCAGCTTGCTCTAGCTGTAACCAAATTTTAAAGTAGTTATTTTTCAGCTTGTTTCATCAACTACTACATACAAATGAAGTGTTCATGGTCTGTTTTCCATCCTATAAATAGATTTGGAGTTGTGTTTGTAAAGCTGGTTTCTAACATCTACTTGTTAAACTTGTAGAAGGTAACTTGCCTTCTTCCATTACTTTTCTGTGGGCCTTTGGTAGAGGTTAGCTTTGGGTGCTTCATGAATACATTCTCTTCTGTTTGTGGCAGCAGGGAGGCTGTAATTGAATTGTGAATTGTAACAGGTAGCTTAGCCAAGCAGTAAGATACTCAGTTCTTTAGTCAGAAATCATGTTTATCTGGGGTTTGATTTATTATTTTTTTTTAAATTAGTATTTTTTTCTTTCTGAGCTTTAATACCAGCCTTTGTTTTATATCAGGTTTCAGAAGGACCCAACGTGGTCAGAAACTGGAGACAGGTATTTACTAAAGCTCTTTCGAGATCACCTTTTCCATCAGGTGACAGAAGCGGGTACTCCTTGGATTGACCTCAGTCACATTATCTCATGTCTTAACAAGGTACACTGTACTTGGGTTAGCTTTTAAAAATTTGTTTGGGTTAACTTTTTAAAAAATAATATTCCACTCCAAAGAAAGTTGTCTCTGGCAGGTTAATTCTGTTGATTTAAGTGATGGTTATTTTCCCCCTGTTTTGGATGAAAACGATGTATTCATTAAGCTAATATTTAAGCATTTATGGATATTTTAAATAAATGTAGTATATTAATACTAAAAAGTTGAAATTTGGTAATACAGCATGAGATACTGTATTATCTTTTAATCCTAGAATGCATTGAGTACTGTGGATAAGCAATGCTGGTCCCTTTATGCTACTCTGGCCTTTCAACACAGCATAAAGGATCCATAAAAACCCCTTTAACTGAGGGAGGTTTCTGCTGATACAGTAGTCACAGAGGATGGTTGTAAGGCAAGAGGATCCATTCCTAAACTGTGCTGACCAGAGTAGGCGACAGGAGAGCATACCAGGAGGGGACTGCGAGAGAAATTTGTGCAAAATCCTTACCACCTAGGACAGTGCTGGAAAATTTGATTTACAGCATCAGGTCCAATTCTGAGAGCTTCTAGCCTCTCCAGCCCTTTCCAAGGTTGATCTAGCAAAGCAGTATTCCAAGAGCTGCATGGCTAGCAAAATTTTAGCTGCGCACTCCCTCGACCAATAACGGGAGATGTGTGAGATACCACAACATCTTCAGTAGTTGTAGAACTTGTCTTGCTCCATAAATTCAAGTATATGAGCTTGATTTATGTTTTTTTAATTGGCAGATCAGTTTTTACATTGTTTTGCCAAACTTTTGTAATTCATAGAAGAATAAGGTGATAATTCCTTTTTTTTTCCCATAGCTCTTGGGTCATTCCACTCACCCTGTAGATAAAGGTGATGCAGACACTGACAATATACAGTTTCAATGACTAGTATTTCCTTTCTAAGATAAGGATAGCCAAATTTCTTTTCCAGAAAAAAAATTGAATATGTTCAGATCCTCTGACATGTAACATCTTAACTACAGTTAAAACTTTTTCTAAATTGTCAGGGCTTTTAATCTCCTATTAGACCACTGCTGTGCATTTCTTTAACCTCCTTTTTATCTTTCTGATTGGTGTCTGTAATCACTTTAAAAAGGACATTAAAGAGATTGAGGCTAAATCAAAAAGAAAGCATGTTGATACTCAAATAGGCAGTGAAATGCCATCATGATTTGAAAGCAGTGACCCATACGGTACTGTAGCAAGAGGGGACAGTCCTGAATTCATAGGTCAGGTAAGAGACGGTGTTAAAGAATGCCTTGTTCTATCATGTTCATGGCTTACCTTTTTAAACAGAGGCTCTTCTCTTCTGTGGTTGTGGGCTCAGCACACACAAAACGTAAGGCTTACGGAACTCTACTTTGGAAATACACTCTAAGTAACACTTCTGAAACTGTAGCGTGTGCTGGTAGAAGTGGTTATTTGGGTTTTCCTGTGACACTCCCCAAAGCATTTCTCTTGAATGAAAATTAGCCTGCTGTTTTAAAAGAAATCATCTTTTTTCAGTGTGGCGTTTTGGGGATCTTTTCAGCTGAGGTGGTGATTTTATGCCTCCACAGGGGAAGAAAGAAAGCCATAAATATTCATGTTCCTATTTAGTGGTGTGGCTTTCTTAATACAAATCTTCAACATTTATCTTCTTTTTAGAAGACAAATGCAAGAAACTTCTAACTTGCTGTGTTGCTCTAGACAGCAGCTAGTGCAACATGAGTGACAAATCTAATTGTTCTTCTGCTATTCAGTACAGTGTTATAATCCATTTATTTAATCCTGCTGGGGTTGTATTTCCAAAGATTGTCTCAATAGTGTCATATTCCACTTGTCTCTGCCCCACCTTCTGTGTTGGAACACGAAAGCTTATCATGTTGAGTATTGGGAAACATCAGTATATCACCTAAAATAGAGCTATGAAAGTTATGTTATAGGCAAGTTTGACTGTTCTCTGTTAACGAACATTTCTCACAGAGTGAGGAGAACATAAGATATAGTGTTGGAAGGGACTTCAGCGTGTGAAGTAGGATATTCCTCTGTTCCAAATTAGGATTTAGTATGCAGTGTAACATACAGTTGTGTTTTTAATATTGAATTTTAGAAGTCAGGACAAAACATGAAAACAAACGTGGAACAGACTTTAATCTTTAACCCCAAATTATCCACAAATGTTTATGGATGATAACTAGGCTTTTATCGCTAATGGAAGAAACGTGCCATATGTGTTAGAAAGTACTTTGTTTCCAGTACTGCCAAAAGCATGAGGCTTTGTTTCTACTGGTTTTCAAACTACCTGGGGCTGGTCCATCCATTATTTCATTTTAGAGTGGGCAAGAAGTAATTTAGCTACCGTGTATGGAAGCTTGTGGATCTTATGTGCAAATGTAATGTCAAACGTGCTAGGCTTTCTTACATAGGGGAAGGTAGCATTGCAGGATTACTAGCTTTATGGAAAGGGAAGAAAACTATGAGTAACCTAGTCCTAAGGTCTGGAATGTCCATTAGGTTAAGACCAAAATGTCTCGATTTTTTGGCAAGCACATTGTTGTGGTGCAGCTCAAATCTGCTAACGCCGCAGAAAGGAAGGATCTGAATCGCACCACAACAGCGTGCTTGCCAAGAAATTGATTGCTTTTGTTATTGGGGAAATGTTTTGCCATTTCTTTCACACTTCTTTTATTTTATCTTTTGCATTCTTGTTACAGTTAGATGCTGGTGTGCCAGAAAAAATAAGCCTCATTTCCAGAGATGAGAAGAGTGTACTTGTGGTAACTTACAGCGATTTAAAACGCTGCTTTGAAAATACTTTTCAAGAACTGATTGCAGCCGCAAATGGTCAGTTGTAGTATTTGCTGAAAGCATGCAGGACATTGCTGAGGAACTTAACCAATAGCAAATTGCACTACAGCTGAATTGTTGTTGTCATCTCATTTCACATTTGGGAAACAAACAGGAGATGAGCAAAGCTGCTTGCACTTCAGTCAGGTACACTGTTACTTGAAGGGAAGAATGTTTCACTTATCCTAGAGCTAAGGCTGCCATTGGAGGCTTTATCTGTGAAGAATTTATTTTAGATTAAGGAACACATCAGGTGCATGATGTTCCTGCTTTTATTTTTTCCACTTGTATATGCACTAATTTTAATTTTTTTAAGACTTTTCTGATCTCTGAAGTTTTGCCACATTGTATACTTAAGGGAAACTCTTTGCAAGGACATTTCTGGGATACATTTTTGTCACTGAGGATATAGCAAAATTTATTCATTTTTGATATTATTTGCACCCAGAATAGCATAAAGGACCAGGTAAATAATTTAATAGAAATTGTGTTGTATTAATGACCGTTTAGTTCGTAACCTCTGTAAAAGTGTGTTGTATGCAAGCTCTGTATGCCACCCACTGTTAGCTCCAAGAAATGTGAGAAGACGAAACTTTTAAAAACCAGTCAAGTGAAGTATTGGTGAATTGACCAAAAAAAAAAAAAAAAGGAAAGAAAGCCCCCTGTCATTTGTTTTAAACTTTGTCTAAGCAAAGTGACGAAAATAGCCTAATGGGAAACATCTATAATTTAAGGAGCATGTCAACCTTGCTCTAAACACAACCAGCGCCTTTTAAAAACTGTTTGTACGTTTTCCTGCTAGTCAGAAGCATTTACATTTATGCAATTTTTTTAATAGATTTTTTTTAAAGAAATTGTTTAAATGCCTGAAGTTTCAGGAGTGTATTACTTTAGGTTATTTACAGTATAATTTTTGTATAAAGTTCTGTTCTTTGAACCACAGCTTTATTATGGTACGCTACACTGGATACAGATACAAAGACACTGTTAAAAGAAGATTAACTAAACACAGCAGTTGTCTGGCATCAAGAGGTTTTCAAGTTTTACAGCCTGAATCTGGAGGGATAATGATCTGCTGTGCCTTTGCAGTCACTGCTTAGCCCAAAGTAATATTACTTTTGATAATACTCAACACATGAATATTCCTGAAGTAATTCAGTCTCAAAAGTCTGGAATTTTCCTCCTCCATTACCTTTCTAATATTTGGACATGCAGTTGTCTCCAAACTTGGGTATTCATGGGATTTCTAGTTAAACACCTACACTTTGATACTGAAGACTGCCAAATATGTAGGAATTTCCTTTCTTAAAGCAGTAGTGAAGACTGTATCTATCCTTTCCCAGCACTGAATGTTTTAATAGCACTGGGTGCTCACCATGAAGAAAATGTGGAAACTCAAAAGGTCAGGACAGACTCTAAGCACTTGCAACTGATGTTACTGACATCAATTTTAATAATTCTCAATATTTGTAGTTTTCAGAGAAGTTTTTAATATTTCTCTGTCCACTTTTATAAGCTTTAAAATGATTCTCCGCCTTGAGACTTGCATCAAGAAAAAAGCAACTCTCTTCACATCGAAAGCTTTGAAGACTAGGGACATGCTTTACACATTTTAGAAAATGTGGTTGAATCCACATTAGGTAGCATCAGTTGTTGAGTTTAAAAATCGATTATTGTTGCATTTGATCGAATGAATTTTAAAAGGAACATAATGTTTAATATTCAAACGATAACAGTTGCCAGAATGTTCTTTTTAATATAAAAGGAACAGGAACTTTGAAAAGTGAACATGCAAAACAGTCTTTTATCATTAGCTCATGTATTTGAGGAAGAGCAGCTGTCTTTTATATGTTTTTTGACAAATCATATTGTAATTCTTTTGTACAAAAAAGAAGTACTTGTATTCTAGAAGAAATATGAAATGCTTAATTTATAAGCGGGCTGAGGTTTTTTCCAGTATTGTTTTCTTTGAAAATGAAAGGGGATCATCTGTTCAGTTGTGGGGTTTGGGAACCTTTGAAAATTTAATTTGTGGACCAATATTTTGTGAAAGCGTAAGGCAGGGGTAACATAGGGCTTGAATTCTCATCCTTTTTAGACCAGCAAACCACCCTCTGCAAGACATGTCTAAATTGCAGACCTGTGTGTATTTGCATAACGTCAGTTTGCTTCAGCCCCTGGTAACCTCAGGACTTGGTTTAAAAATAAAAAAGGTAGACAGCTAATAAGTTTTCATACATAATGTCAGCCAGAAAATATTTGGTGTCAGGTAATACATAAAATAAAAAAAAAAGTTGAGCTTTGTTTTCTATTTATTTCATTTGGTCCGTATTTGGGAATGATTTGAACAGTCTGAAGTTCAGCTGGGGTGTTTTTTTGGGGGAGAGCCCTTCTACCCCGTTTTAATTCCATTTAGAAGGTTGTCCTAAAGTTGTAGTTTGATCCATTCATAGGAAGAACTGTGTATCTGTATTTAAAAAGAGCAGCCACCAGGATGTGCCCTCCCAGATGGGAAATTTAGTTCTGACCTTCCTATTTTTTACAGCTAAAAGCACAGAAGGGACAACCTTTGAAATCATCTGACGTTGGTCATTTTTGTTTTTGTACCTGTTTTAAATTCTGTTGCTGTATTTACTATATTGTAAATATTTTGTTGAGGGTACCTATGTATTTTTGATTTGCCCTTGTTTCAGTAATTCAGGTGTCAACTGCTTCCCCTAAAAAGCACCAGTATGTTAAGTTCTAATGTCATGATCCCAATGTGTTACTCATCTTTAATCCTGTTTTCATTCTTCATGTGTACAGCAGTATTTTTAATAAAGAATACCAGAAATAACGTGGCCTTATTTTTGACAGTGTGGAGTTCTGAAGTTGCAGGTGCTGGAATTGTATTTCATTCTGTCTTATTTCTTCTGTATGCGCTCTGTCTGCACCACAGACTTTAAACAAGCATGTGGGTTACAAAGTGCCCTTAGTGCTTCCCACTTCCACTGTATCAGGAGTCCCAAAACTTACAGGTGGTGTTGACTGGAATCGTACTAACACATGTTTCCTTAACTCCCAAGTCAAGTCTCATCTGCTTCTGTCAGATCAGGTCTGCTTTACTAGACAAGTCCTGATTTTGAAAGTGCTGTTATAGTACCCTTATTTTTATATTTTAGAGCTTTTTCCCCCAATAACAAAGTGGGGGAACTAATTTCTCTGACAAATATGCATGTGGATTAATGGCAGCTTAATTTCCCAGAATTATTTTTCTCTATGGTTAGCCAGCAAAGGTGAGATGACTTACTGGAGGGGTGAAATCTCTTGTACCCATCCCTCCTGACCACACTTACGTGAGGTGAAATTTTGTGGAATGTGTATGTGAAATTGTCAGTACTCCCTGCAGACATCTAACATGGAGTCATTGCCCCTTAAATTGCAGTGGGTTTGGAATTTTACTATATGAGCTGCAGCAAACTTGACTGATGTGCTTACCTGGTCTCTGGTTTCCTCCTTGGTAACGTGCAGCAGCAGCTACACAACTCCTGTGGCAGTTCTGCCTCTCCAGAGGAAGTTTCATCTCTGATTCCTTCTTGGGAACTTGGATGTAGTTTATCTGCAGTGTGTTTTGGAGATACCCTCAGGTTATAAAATAATGTATAGCAGAGAGCACTCAAGGAAACATCTATGTCCAGGCATTTCCCCCAGCTTCTGATGGGCTGGGACGGGCATGTGGACATTCTCCGAAGGAGACAGAGCATCTGTAGAATCACCTGGGTTGGAAGAGCGCCTTAAGATCAAGTCCAAAGATCATCTCTCAGGCCTAAGGTGCTAACTTGTGTCACAGCTGGTTCAGAACAGGCACAGCTGGTGGTACCTCAGCTCTGTTCACTGGCCTTTTGTCTGTGCCAGATCCATCTAGCTGCAGAGGTAACTGGGCAGTTGAATGGCTGTTTTTCAGTGGGCTGCTTTGTCTTGCCCCACTGTGAAACCTGCCTCTCCCAGAGGTGCAGCTGAATTTTTGCCTCTAGATAGAAGTAAGTGCTTCTTGGTTATGCAGGTGTTCAAGGCCAGGTTGGATGGGGCCTTGGGCAACCTGGTCTAGTGGATGGTGTCCTTGCCTGTGGTTGTCTTAATGGTATTTGAAGTCCCTGCTGACCCAACCCATTCTGTGCTGAATCTGGGGGATGTCACTCACCTAAGTGTCCATCACTGAATCTGCTTTGCTGTGTGAGAAATGTGCTTTCCTTGCAATGAGTTATCCCCTTGGCTCACAATACTGGCCCATGAGGATGGATTGTTTGCCAGGTATGTCCATGCTGCCCTGTGCTGAATCATCTGCTGCAGCAGTCTTTGATGCTGGATTGACTAGTTTGGCAGAACTCTGCAGATTCTTTCAAAAGCAAACTTTATTATATGAATTTAGCAGTCAAATACATTATATGAAGACAGAAAATGCAAGATAAAATAGGAGTTATTCACATCTAACTTAGAGGGTTCATATAAAAGTAATCTTTGTAGTCCAGTTTTCTTAAATATATGCACAGAAAGCATATTTATATATTTACATTGTGCAAATATTTCCTTTGAGATGCATCATCCCATAACTAGTTTTGCTCAATTAGACATCAGAAACAGTCCTTAAACTTTCCTTTTGTTCAAGATCAAATACACTTCACCAGCAAGAGACAGTGCAATAGATACTTAAAACTGATGATCTCTTGGCCAGGAAAATCTGGAACTGATTCTTAGCTTAGAAGTAGGGTTACATGTTTCTTTTACTCAAATATTGAAGAAATTTTTCTTTGTAAATACGCAAAAGGTCATCTGCTGTGAAGTCTGTTAGTGGGTTAAATTCACAACTCCTAAGCTGATTTTTAGAGGTCAGACCATGTTATATGTAAATTTGAGTTGTAGTGGACCATCAGAGGCCGAGATCAGGCAGTAGGTAGTTGTTGTCAGGGCTACTGTGTTAAATGGCCAACTTGGTACTGCTTTCAGAGTTGAAAGGGGATGGTGCATCCCTACACTTCTCAAAGAGCATTCCTGCCCTTTCTGAGATGCAATACAAAAGTCTGCTGGAAATGAAGGATGCCTGGTTATTCCTGTACATATGTACTGGTAACTAACCTGGAAATTCAACTGTCTTCATAGAAAAGCTGCCCTAACTTTGTTGCTTCTAACCAACCTCTTCAAAGTCTCTAGTGATCATTTCAGTTACAGTATATGCAGTTTAGTAGCTATTCTGTCCTTTCAGACAGATTCCCATAAATAAAATATAATCAGTGCAGTGTTAGAAGGTCCACGAAGTTTCATGGACAGAGCTTGGCTTTAATATATCTAGCTTGTGGTTTGGTTCCAGTGTGCGTGTATTTGTTGGCCTGGTGACAAAGTGCAAAACTTCCAGAATTTTTACTTGATTTCAGCAGGCTTGTCCAAACCCAGTGGATCTGTGCTCGCTGTTGTTGCAGCCCTGGCTCTGACCTGAGCTCTCATCTCTCCTTGCCAATTGTGTATTACGACACACGTTTGAAATTCTTGCCACCTGAAGCAGTTAAGAGCCATGTAGCGCCCCATCCCCAGCGAGCTTCCCCAGAGCATTAGCCTTCCATCAGCATTTAAGAGTTTTCACTAAAAACTGCAAAGTGTGGTTGGGTTTTTTTTGTATCTGTCTTCTTGAAGAATCCTTTAGCCCCAGCAATAGGGTGCAAATTCCCCAGTGCCTGGCATGGGCTCCCGGCTGCCTCTCCCAACCAGGACACCAGTGCCGCACCCGGGTCTGAGCAGAGGCCTGGTGCCCTGAGCATGAAATACCATCCTGCTGTCAGGGCCCAGAGAGCAAACTGGTTTTCTCTGTGGTAGTGACTGCCAGGTTGTCAGAAGCACTGGGTGATTTTGGTGGCAGCTGTAGGCGTTTGGCGCTGGGGAAGTCAAGGCCTAAGCATTAGTATTTTGCTATGTTTTGCCTATGCTCGTTGCAGTGTGTGAAGCAGCAAGTTGCTAAGATTAATGCCAATGATATCTTCTTAAATTTTAGCGTGGTTACAATTATTAGGGTCAAAAGTTTTTAAACCAACAGTGTTTCAGGAGAACCTTTTTGGATTAAATGCATATTCAAATCTTGGTCTGGAAGCACTTAAACGGGTGGCTGAGAATAAAGGACAACGGAGTTGTAGTCGGGAGGGGGAGAATGGCAAGCTTTCATCTTCTCCAGCACCACGTTACCACACGTGTATCTTCTCTTGGAGTCACTGAGCTGGTCACAACTGAAACTGCAGAAGCTTCTTGGCTTGGTTACCCCAGACAGCACCGACTCCTTGCTCCTGCTGGCACTTTTCACGCTGTAACAGAGCAGCAGCATCATTAGCATATTTAACCTGTATGGGCACTTGTTTTAATGACTTGAGCAAAGCTACATCACAAGAAGCGGCTTTGGTCTCAGGTAATCAGAGAATCATAGAATCGCTGGGGTTGGAAGGGACATCATCTAATACGACCACCTGCCAAGCAGGATCACCTAGAGCCTGTCACACAGGAACGCATCCAGGCGGGTTTTGAATGTCTCCGGAGAAGGAGACTCCACAGCCTCTCAGGCAGCCTGTTCCAGTGCTCTGCCACCCTCACAGTAATGAAATTTTTCCTCATGTTGAGGTGGAACCTCCCATGTTTACATCCATTGCCCCTTGTCTTGTCACTTGGCATCAGTGAAAAGAGACTAGCCCCATTTTCTTCAGCTACACTTCAGGTATTTATACACATTAATCAGATGTGCTCTCACTCTTCTCCAGGCTGAAGAGAGCCAGGTAGGAACCCAGATGGGAACAGCATTGACGCAGGTGGGATTTGTTCAATGGGGAAGCAGAAGTCAGGACTGGGAAAGCCCTTCTGTATCCCCCTTAGGTCCCCTTCAGAACAGAGGTGCTGTGATGGAGCATTGTTATTAACGTGCTTATGAGGAGTACTTGATTGCTCAGCCTAAGCTGTAATTGCTCATTTGTGGCAGGTGCTCTGGAGTGAAACTTCATGGCAGTGTAGCGTGGAGTATCTGGTATCTGTGCTGCTGCTGGGCTGTGGGTCTCCACAGGGTCCCTGCATCTTCAGTGTTCTTAATAAGGGAACTGGGTGGGTTTTGAACAGGAGTGAAGTAATGAAAGGTCCCAAACCTTGAAGCAAAAGTAGAAAGCTACTAGGTGTTCCCCAAAGCCTACTGCTGGGATAAATTTTTAAGATAAGTGGATGATGTTTGTGAGAAAGGGCAGAAGGCCTGGGTATGTCCTCTCCTAAGCTTCTCTCAGCAGCAGCCATCAACTGCTGGTTTGAATTTGTTTTCCTGTCCTGCAAAGGGCAGTTATCCTGTAGGCTGCCTTTTATAAGATGCCCTTTGCAAGAGAAGTTTAATGTCTTCTCAGCTGAGCCACTCTTCAAGGCACTGTTTGCCTTGTGGCAGTCTCTCACCCATATTCAGAGCCTGCAGTGCTTAAACAGGCTCTTTCAGTAATGAAAAAAGTTAAGGCAAAGAGAATTTTCTCACTATTGAACTGAGATACCAAAGTTTTATCTGTAGACAAAGGACAAGCCAGAGCATTTTCCATCATTGATTACACGTGAAATCCCAGCGTAAGCATATGTTGGACTGCAATGCCTAACATTATATTCCCTCCTCTGTATTTTAATAAGTTCATGGATACTCCACCCTTCTTCATTTATAAGGTCAAGAGCATTGGCAGCCCTAGTCTTGAATTCCAGAGAAGACAGTCAGAACATCTGCTAAGGGTTTCAGAGCCCAGGGTTTTTGCTTTTCATTTTCATTCCCACTGTTACATCTTTAAGTAAAGCATGAAACTGGTAGCAGAGGGCCCTGCGGGACTAGGAGATGGATGGGTTGCAGTTTCTCTTCAGTGCCACAGTTTCTTGAATCTTTAAATCACCAGCCTCTGTATTTTTGGATTGGAGTCTATCTTCTGTCCTACTGTAGGAAGTTGGAGGGTCCTTCCCAGAAGACCACCTCATTACATTTGTTTGTGGATGGATGGGGTTAACGAGGAGGAGCCCTCACGATGAGGACTGCAGATGCATCCCATATTTTTATATTGCTTCTGTTAGCAGATGGACAGTAATTGCCTTGGGCTAAATTCCATAACTATGTGACAAGGTTAGTCACAGACTCAATAGACTTTTTGTGATGGGTTTAAAGGGAACCACTTCTGTGATTTCCATTGTAATTGTATGTAGGGAGCAGCAGGCTGGCAGAAGTGGAGTGTGTGTGCGAACCTTAAAAGCATCGTGCTTTGATGCTTTCGTTCACCATCAGGTTTTTGCATCCTGAGAATTTTCTTGGGAGCTAGACTTGGCTTCTACTTCAGTTCATGAGCCTTTATACCAGTAGAGCTGCATCTATCGATTTTGCCTTGGGTGCACTGCTGTACCTGGGCAGACACTCGCACAGAGCTGTGAGGCAGCCTGTGGGTTCTGACATCCATAGTAAGGCTTCATTTTCAGCCTGAGCTTACAGTCATCAAAAGCTTCCCTTGTGGACTGTCTCCTGTCCACTCTGGAAATACAAATTAGAAATTCTGTGTGGTTGGTTTTTAATGGGGTTTTGTTTGTTGGAGGAAACAGCTACTGCTTTCCTGACAGATTCAAGAATAGATCAAGGTTAGAGGCTGGCTGCAGTTCTTGAGATCACAGAATCTCAGAACAGCAGGGATTGGAAGGGACATCTAGACATCATCTAGTCCAACCCCCTGCTAAAGCTGGATCACCTTGAGCAGGTTGCACAGGAGGTGCAGATTTTTAATATCTCCAGAGGAGACTTCACAACCTCTCTGGGCAGCCTGTCCCAGTGCCCTGTCACTCTCACAGTGAAGAAGTTTTTCCTCATATTCAGGTGGAACTTCCTGTGCTCCAGTTTATGCCCATTGCTCCTTGTCCTGTCACTGAGCACCACTGAGAAGAGTCTGACCCTGTCTTCTAGGCATCTGCCTTTTATAAATTTGTAAGCACTGATCAGATTCCCTGTCAGTCTTTTCCAGGCTAAACAGACCCAGCTCTCCCAACCTTTCCTCGTATGAGAGAAGTTCCAGTCCCCACATTATTTATGCTGAACTCTTCCCAGTAGTTCCCTGTCTGTCTTGAACTGAGGAGCTCAAAACTGGACACAGAACTCCAGATGTGGTCTCACTGGGGCAGGGCAGAGAGGGAGGATAACCTCCCTTCACCTGGTGTGCACTGGTGGCTAAGAGAGCCAATGGGATCCTGGGATGCATCAGGAACAGTGTGGCCCACTAGGTCTAAAGAGGTGAACCTCCCCCTCTACTCTGCCCTTTTCAGGCCCCACCTGGAGTACTGTGTCCAGTTCTGGGCTCCCTGGTATAAAAAAGACAGGGATCTCTTGGAGAGAGTCCAGAGGAGGCTACAAAGATGATTAAGGGCCTGGAACATCTCCCGTATGAGGATAGGCTGAGTGAGCTGGGACTCACCAGTCTAGAGAAAAGAAGACTAAGGGGGGACCTAATTAATGTCTATAAATATCTTAAGCATGGGATGCAGGGGGAATTGGCCAGCCCCTTTTCAGTGGTCTGTGGGGACAGGACAAGGGGCAATGGCTGCAAGTTGGAGCACAGGAAGTTCCGCACCAACATGGGGAAGAACTTTTACACAGTGAGGGTGACAGAGCCCTGGGACAGGCTGCCCAGGGGGGTGGTGGAGTCTCCTGCTCTGGAGATATTCAAGACCCGTCTGGACGCCTATCTGTGCAATATGAGCTAGGGAGCTGCTTTGGCAGGGGGGGTGGACCCGATGGTCTCTTGAGGTCCCTTCCAACCCCTACGATTCTGTGATTCTGTGATTCTGTCAGCCACTCCTCCCAGCTTGGTATCACCAGCAAATTTCCGGAGGGTACACTCTGTCCCTTTGTCCAGGTCATTGCTGAATATGCTGAGTAAGGCCGGACCAAGCACTGACCCTTGGGGGGATACCAATGGCTACAGGCCTCCAACCAGACTGTGCACTGCTTGTTCCAGCTCACAAGTGCTGGAGTTCACAGCCATTTTTGTGGCTTGGCAATTTGCTTTGACTCAGAGGTTTGCTTCAGCCTGAGGATTTTGGCTTGCTTGGGCTGGGGTTTTTCACCAATACTGAGAAGCCAGAAGAGACTTTGGCAATTTGGGATTCTGTCTGCTTGCAAAGGAGCAGAGCTCAGATTGTTTTTTCTGTTCGCCCAAACCTTTCTATTGGGATCTTGTTACCTGAGGCCCCACTTTAGGAAAAACTTCTCTCTGTGCTGTCCACAGTACAGCTTGTTTTCATCTCAATGGCAATAAGAAGTCCAAGACACACAGCAGCCATTTCTATTGTGCTCCTGACCACCACCTGAGCCTGAGGGACTCCCCAGGGCTCAGGGTGATCCACCTTTCTTAGAGTGAAATGGAGGGTGAGTTTTGCATGTTGGTGCCTTTTCCTCATCAGCACTGGAAGCCTGAGGAGAGGGGACTCACTGGGCTTGGTGGGGTACCCCTGTACCGCCAGGTAAGCCGCCTCTCTTCTCTGTGCTCCCCAGGGCCTGACTCTCGGGTTGGTCACAGAGTAAGTACTGTCTCTCTCCTGGAGTCAGCTGATGAGTTTCCTCTGAAACAAACCCTGGGTGTGCTCGTGGGGGTGCACTGGCTTTGTGTCCTTCCACCCTACATGGTCCTTCAGTGCTGTTGTGGCAGACCTGGCCCCACCAAGTCTGACTCCTCTAAATGTCACATTCCAGGGCACACACACAGCACCTTGTGCTGGTCTGAAAGCATCGTCCTGCCTGGCTACTCACATGCAATTCCAGATGCTTCAAACTGAGAAAAAGAAACCCATGCCAAGCGCAGTCGTTCTGCCTTGGGCAGCAGGGAAACAGGGAGCACCTGTGTGACCTGTCCTAGGGAACCTGCTTTGGCAGGGGGGTTGTACTCGATGATCCCTGGAAGTCCCTTCCCGCCCCGACAATTCTGTGAGCACCCTCAGCCTCATCTAAGCACCCACTGCTGCTGCGAGGCCCTCTCTTTGCACCTCTGTCCCAAACTACAGTGTGACAGAAGTGCCCTGGGAGCAGTTAGGTGTTACAGTGAAGGTGATGCAGCTGTAAGCTGCTGCTAAGATGGGGGTGGCCCCTTCCCCGGCCTGGCACTGGCACCAGCCACCCTCATGGTGAGCTGCTACCACTCACCTAGGACCTGTTCTGGGGCCACTCTGGTAATCCAGAAATCTGAACCAGGTCTCTACAAGGCAAGCCAAGCCAGGCCAGCGTAAGATGGAGGGTAGGACCACAGAGCAGGATGCTTGAGATGGGATGGAAGAAGCAGGACTCTGCATCACTTTAAATGTATCAAACCCCTCCAGCGTTTGCCTTGCGCAGTGTTCAGTACTGCTTTAGGGAGTGTTTATTTACCGCTCCAATTCAGCCGAAGTGAGGGATGCTTAGCTAGGAAGCTGCTGCCTTCCGGGGTGCGAGCAGACTGCTGCCTCTGTGTGCCTTCACACACACGGGTGCTTTTCGGAATAGGGCTGCAGTACCACTCATTTAGCTTGCAAGGCCTTGTGTGTTCTCAGCCAACTGCTCCGTGTCTCCAAGGATTTATGTTCTAGCAGCCACTGGTGAGTTCAATTTAATTCCCCCCCCACCCCAAGCATTCCTTTTCCTTCTGCAGCTGAACATGCTCCTTAGAGCAGTTCCAGAGGGGTGCTCAGGGCACACGCCGTGTACTCTGTGCCACGCAAAGCCAAAAGGCATTTCATACGCTTCCTTTGGGGAGGTTGCCCTGTCATCTCTGTGGCTGACAGCAGCTTTCAGAAACATCATATTTACTCAAAGAAAAAATAGGTTAAACCATTCTTAGTAAACATTGCATCCTTTGGAGCCCTGTTCCCATTCCAAGCTCTGTAACAGCAGGACGGTGCTGGTTCCTCAAAAAAGAGTATGGAAAAGTGTCTCAAGCACAGTAACACTGCTCACAAGCCTATTTTGACATCAATGATGGAATTGAGTGCAACCTCAGCAAGCTTGCGGATGACACCAAGCTGAATGGTGTGGTTGACACAACAGAAGGAAAGGAAGCCATCCAGAGGGATCTTGACAGGCTGGAAAGATGGGCCCGGGGGAACCTAATGAGGTTCAGCACTGCCAAGTGTAAGGTGTTGCACTTGGGTCGGAAGAATCCCAGACATAGATACAGACTGGGAGATGAGCTTAATTGAGAGTAGCCCTGCTGAGAAGGACTTGGGAATTGTGGTGGGTGAGAAACTTAACATGAGCCAGCAGTGTGCTCTTGCAGCTCGCAAGGCCAATGGTATCCTGGGCTCCATCAGAAAAGGGGTGGCCAGCAGGGACAGGGAGGTGATTGTCCCTCTCTACTCTGCCCTCATGAGGCCCCATCTGGAGTACTGTGTCCAGATCTGGGGCCCCCAATACAAGAAAGATGTGGAACTGTTGGAGAGGGTTCAGAGGAGGGCCACAAGGATGATTAGAGGGCTGGAGCACCTGCCCTACAAAGAGAGGCTGAGGGAGCTGGGCTTGTTCAGCCTGGAGAAGAGAAGGCTGCGGGGGGACCTCATTGCAGCCTTCCAGTACCTGAAGGGAGCTTATAAGCAGGAGGGGATTCAACTTTTTAAAAGAGCAGATAATGGCAGGACAAGGGGGAATGGATTAAAACTAAAGCAAGGAAGGTTTAGATTAAATATTAGGGGGAAGTTTTTTACAGAAAGAGTGGTGAGGGGCTGGAACAGGCTGCCCAGAGAAGTAGTGGATGCCCCGTCCCTGGAGGTGTTCAAGGCCAGGTTGGATGGGGCCCTGGGCAACCTTGTGTAGATGCAGGCCTGGAGGTTGGTGTCCCTGCCTGTGACAGGGGGGTTGGAGCTCTATGATCCTTGGGGTCCCTTCCAACCCAGACCATTCTATGATTCTATGATTCTACTTTCTGAAATGAGAGTGGTCAAGGCAGGAGAAAGGGTTTTCCAGCACTTGCCTGGGGGTTGTTCTATCACTCTGGCTTTGCCCCATGTGAGCAGCGCTCCACTGCACACTCATGTCAGCGGCACGTTCACCCCGCGCACCGGTCGCTTCCTGCGCGTGAGCGTGCGCTCCCACACATGCACGTCCACGCGGTTCACTGGAATTTTAGTCACTGGAATTTTTCTTGAAGCAAATTCCCTCTGCCTCAGCCGCACGTTTCAGCCAGCTCCAATTGTTCATGGAGACAATACTACACCTCCCAGCCTGCCCAGCTGTAAGTCGCTGACAAGTCCGGCACAGGCAGGATGGCGGGATGGCCTTGACCTCCTGCCAGCGTAAGATGAACGATGGGCCGGGCCTGGGCAGTCCCCAGGCTGGCGGGGAGCAGCGCGCAGAAACCACCGCAGACACTGCCAGCTTTGCAGCGGCTGGGAACTGAGACGCCGCCGGCGTTGGGAAAACAAACATTTCCCATTTGCAGAGAGTTCATGTCAGTGCAATGCATTTCTTAGAGCGGCCCTAGTTCCCTGCTCGGGCAGCTGTCAGGAATTAGGTGGAGGAAGGTGGCCAATATATTAAAGTGCTTAAAGGCAGGAAGAGAAGTGAGGCCCTCACATCCATCTATTGTAAAGTTGCCACTTTAGCATCCTGAGCCCATGGGTGTTAAATGGGCCGTGCTTAGCTGAGTCATGGAAAAGAAGGGCAAAAACAAGCGTGGGGAGCCTTGTCCCAGCTGGGGTGCCCTTGGGGACTTGCAGAAACAACTGCAAATCCTTCATAGCCACACAGCCACCCTCCCCCTTGCCAAGGGCTTGTTTCCTGTAGTTCCCTTCCTCTATTTTGGTTTAGTGCTCTCTGGCACTCACTTGTCCAGGCTGGCATTAAGGTGAGGATTGGGCTGATCAATAGAGCACTAATAGATCATATTGGTGATGTTCATTGAAGGGGGATGAGGCTTATTTCTTTCTTCAAAGGTATATGGAGGATTAGGTGTGGGAGCTGATTGCTGATTCAATCAAGCAGGGCACACCTCAGCAAAAGAGTTTGCAGGGACTGGGGACACCTCAGCACAAGGTCCTCAAATCCTTCTTTGCCCTCTAAAACATGACAGAGAAGAAGGAAACATAATATACAGACCCAAAAAGTGTCCGTTTCTGCTTGCTGCCTGTCCACGTGAAGCGCTTCAGTTCTTCCGGAGCCAGCACCATCCCACTGTCTGCTTGATAATCCTTGAAGAACAAAATAAGATGCAATCCTATTAGGTGTTAACTGTAGAAAGTTACTTTTACAATGGACTCGATTTCTCTTTGGTCTGATTTTCAGCACCCGTTTGGTCATTTACACTTGGAGAGCTCTAGGAGAAAACGTGGGAGGTGCCCAGGTATTTAAGGGTGCCTTTCCAAACTGTCCTTGCTTTGGGGTGCAGCAAACACATGCTGTTGAAGCAGATACAGAGTGCTAAAAGAAAAGCATCTACACGCAAGGTGAGACTCTGGCTGACCACTGAGAGCACCAGCCTGCCTTTCCCACCTATTACCACTTATCTGTGTACAACTGGGTCACTAAAAGCTTCCCTCATACTCTCACCTGTTCCCAGCCCCACCAGGACAGTATATGTGCCCTGCTAGAAGACATTTACCCTCTTTGTCCTCCTGATAATAGAACAGGTTCCTACTAGGGAACTCTGATGGAAATGGGACCAACAATTCTCATTTGTGCACTACTGTTCTGATGAAAACACAGATCTAAGGGATTTAAGTCGCTCTCCCACACTGGTGGGACTCTGACAGCCATACCTTTGGGACCTACCGGCACCAGCCATTTCTTATCAGGGAAGGAGTGTTTGCAGCCCAATGAAGGGGCAGCAAGGATCTGCTGACCCCAGTTTGTGGGTCAGTGGGCTAACACCATGCTGAAAGCATAGCTCACCTTGCATCTCACATCAGCAGAGCTGACAAAGCCATAAAACCTCATCTTGGTTCTGCCTCTGTATAAATCTGTCACACAAATAAAGAGAAATAAATGGGGCACTATTTGGCCCAAGAGTCACTTACATTTAATACGAGCGTTTCCTTGATGGGAAGCTCTTCAAATGTCTTTATGCGCTGGGGTGGGTTTATTTTGAAAGTGTTTATGTATCTGTTCAACAAGAAAGGCAGGACAGTTTTTGGTGAGGGTGTGAAGTGCGTAAGCAGGAAGTGTTGGTTATTCTCCATTCCTTTAAGCAGTTGCCAAACCGTCACCGAGGTAGTTTACACAACAGGGACTTCTTAACCAGACCCCACTTAAGTTTCACTCCCCAGCCCTGGGGTACACACACCCACTCCTCTCAGAGACCCTGAGCATAGTGACCTGATGTCCTCCCCTGGCCCGGGCAGGGACACCCCAACGGGCCATCCCAGCCCAATGAGATCCCAGCGGCTGTGGCTGATTGGGACACTCAGGCCACGCAGAGTGTCTCTGGGTGTTTTCTCCCAGCTCCAGGTCCAAACCAAGCCATGCAGCGAGCTGCAAAACCCAGCCAACAAACCCAGCCTTACTCTTGCTCGCCTCACCTGACGTTTTCGGTGCTTTCACAATTTGAGCTTCTAACAGAGAAATTTTGATTGCACAGAGGATCCGAGGCTGGGGGAAACCCACTTTCCTTTGTAAATATACTATTGAGGGGTATGTAGTCTTTGCCTTCCTAAATGCAAACAAAAAAAATCAAGGTGTTACTCCCGGGACTGTGCAGCCTGTCTCCCCTGCCTCGGTAACAGCACGTGGTTGTGACACTAATTAATACCTGCTGTACATTTGCTTGCAGCAGGTCACCCAGCTTTTCCACTAGCTCAGAAAACCTTGGTCTGTCGTTGGGATTGCTTCGCCAGCAGTCCAGCATGATTTGGTAGCTGTGGGGACAAAAGCAAAATGAGCACACGATGGGGTTACAGCTCAGCTTGATCCAAGGCGGTGCTGTCTCTGACAGCTTGTCATCAGCAGAGTTAACTCCTGAGCCTGCCTGATTTTGTGAAAATGCTCTCCATCACCATAAAGGCTTCTTACTAGAAGAGTAAACTCTCCACAAGTTAAAAAAAACACACCACCACAAGAAAAACTCCACACCCTTCTTCCCACAAGAAACTGGGAAGATCACATCAAAAGACTGATCTAGCCAGCTAGGCAGACTTTCTTTTCTATATTCCTAATTTTCTATATTCCTTTTCTATATTCTATATTCTATTAAACCTCTACATTAAGCATCTATTAACTGGCAAAGCTTAAGTTAAGGCATCCTAAGATGACTTATATGAATGTGTCACTTCCTCGTATTCGTCGAGTCAAGCTTTCCTTCCTGCAATAAAATATGTGGAAGAGAAAAATAAACCTGAAAAAGCTCTTATCTACTGTCACTAGGATAATAAAATTAGCCAATGGGTAATACTCCCAGATAGGCATGGCTGGCTCGCATCCTTTTTCTTCTTCCAAACTATTTTTTTTGTAAGTGTTGCTATTTTGAGTCATGATGTAGCTCTCAAAAAGGCACCGAAGGCATCCACACGTACTTACTTTGCCTCCAGAGGTAAAAAAACCCAGCTATGTTTAGGTTCCTAAATTATTTCTGTGACAGGGAGCGTGTTTAGTGCACTGCAGGTGCCTCCCCAGGAACAGCATCCCATCCCACGCCTAGGCTGGAGGGGCTGTGAACTCTGGGTCTCACTTGGACCCCCTCCCAGGCTTCCAAAAAGGTGCTGGCTGGGCAGCTAAGGGCATAGGACCGGGGAGGGACAGCCAATGTGGTAGAAGGACTCGGGCAAACACTGCAGACAATGCGGGCTGGGAGGCTGCGGGTCCCCGTAACCTTCCTGTGCCATCAGACACCATCTCCGGGAAAGGGTGGACCCTTGTCAGCCGAGTGTTTGCAAGGAAGCCTCCACTGTTGCTTCCTAAGTCAAGACAACGTTAATAATGTCACATTCCTCCAGCACTTATCTGTGTGCACGTCGGTAAATATTCAACCTGCAGAGGAATGAATGACCTTCCTCCTCCAGGCTGCTCACTCAGCTCCCCTCAGAGCCCAGCCCCGGTGGTGCCCTGGGCTCGGGTCCACGTCCCTCCTCACCCTCTCCTACATGGGAGGGTCAGGGGGCCAAGGGTTGTTGGGGATGCAAAGAGATGCTGATGACAGCAAGAAGCTACGCGGCAGCATCGAGTTGTTTTCCCTTGTGCTGGCGCAGAGTGCTTCTTGCGGAGCCTCGTACACCGTGCGCAGGGCAGCCCGGGAGGGCAGCAGTACACAAGGCAAGTAGAGAAAGGCATCTTACATCTCTTCGGTCGCTTGCTCTGGGGCTCGCATTCTTGTGCCTTCTTTTAGTCTGCTGCAGAAATCTTCATCTATTTGCACTCCTGGGTAAGGAGAAGCACCTGGGGACGACATTGGGAGAACAGGGTCAAGCTTCCTGAGCTGTGTAACCGGTGACCTAGCTTTGGGCCTATGCATCCTCCCCCCAGATATTTGCGTGGTCAGCATCTGCTTGCAGAGCTGGGAGCCTGGGGGCATTCCCACTGTGGGGTCTGAGAACTGCTGTGTTTCAAGCCGAAATGAAGGGCAATGAAGCTGCTAGAAGGTTTGGAGCACCAGTCTTATGAGGAACAGCTGAAGGACCTGGGTGCCTGAAGGAGCCTGGTGAAGAAGAGGATGAGGGGAGGCTTTTTTGCTCTCTGCAACTCCCTGGAAGGAGGTTGGAGTAGAGGTGGGGGTTGGTCTTTTCTACTGAGTAACAAGTGATAGGATAAGAGGAAATGGTCTCAAGTTGTGTCAGGGGAGGTTTAGATTGGATATTAGGAAAAATTTCTTCACTGAGAGTGGTCAGGCATTGGAACAGGCTGCCCAGGGAGGTGGTGGAGTCACCATCCCTGGAGGCGTTAAAAAAAAATGTAGACATGGCACACCAGGACATGGCTTAGTTGACATGGTGGTGTTGGACAGACGGTTGGATTTAATGATCTTAGAGGTCTTTTCCAACCTTAAAGATCCTCTGATTCTATCATTACATGATTCTAAGCCCTAGTCCTTGGTCAGGGCAGAATCAAACCCTGCACTATTACTGGTGCTTACCTGGACTGAATGCAAAAAACCAAACATGAATTTGACTTGAAAGGAATGCCTCAAGAACAGCCAAGTCTGATCTCTCTATGGTTTGGAACACCACAAAATCTAGTAAGCAGGGTACTAACAAGTCCTAAATGCTCAAAACCACCTCAAAAATAATAAAATCACACCACATTTGCATTATTTCTCTAGTTTCTGTGGTTTTAAAATGCAGCCTGATGGGGCTGGTGGGTTTTTTTTTCGGTAGATAAGAAAACATCAGGAAAAGGGAAAATGAAATTAAAACCACGAAAACCTCTCTGAGAGTCAGACAGTCATCAGGTTCGAGGAGCTGGGGCTTTAAGAAAAAAAATCACGGGTATTATGAGGCTGACCATAAAATCACAAGAGTTGGCAGGCTGACCAACAACATGTATTTAAACTAATAAATGATTGATTGTCCTGAGAATTGTATAGTATTGTTTCCTCTGCTGTTCGCCTCTTTTGTCAGCCTCTATGTTGAACCCAATTAAGATTCTTCTCTTCTGACGGTCATTGTTGTTCCTGCTCAGTGTACATCTTGCATCCTGCCTTTTTCACGTGAAAGAAAGGGGAAAAAAGAGCGTCACTGGGTTTTAATTTCGGATTGCATGCTCTAGTTCATCTTGCAGCATCTGTGCAGATGCTTGGTTGCCTGCTGCGTCCAGCGGCCTGGGTGAGGGGGGCACTGGGTCCCTCCTGGGCTGAGACAACTGCCTGGTCTCAGGCTGGAAGTGGGGGATAACACAATCTGAGACATGCAAAGACCTCTGTGCATGCAGGTCCCCTGGTCCCACAAGAGAAGTAAGAAGCGATTGAGGGAGCACCCTGCCTGTGCTACCCAGTGTCTCGGATGCTATCCATGGCACAGGAGTCAATGCCTCAGTCCCTGGTAGCTGCCGACACAGGCCCACAGCTCCATGATATTCAACAGGCTTCCACATTTAATAAGAACACCTAAAACGTTGCCCAATTTTCCTGCTTTGCACCATCAGTCAGACAAAGCACCAGGACTGCTCTGGCCATGCTGCCCTGCATTTCTGCTGAGGGGGTGTCTATGGAGAAAAGGAGGAAGCTTCCGTTTTGCCCATGGTAAAGTTCTCAGATAGCTGTGCTGTCAATTAAGGCTTTTAGCCGGGCAAATCAGCTTTTGGTGCACTTACAAGCACCAGCATTTCCAGTTCACAGGGACATGAAACATAGGTCTCCCCTCTACCCCCACACCCCACCTCTGCCTGAATTAGGTCTTTCCTTGTTAAAGACCCGGCACAAGCTTGTTGAAGATAATGGATGTTTTTCTCCCGCTGCTGAGTCCAGCTCCTGGGGTGCAGATTTAACGTACCCAAGGAAAATATCTCCCACAGCAAGACCCCATAGGACCACACGTCGCTTTTTGTATTGTAGATTTTATCAAATATGGATTCTGGAGCCATCCACTTGAGAGGAAGTCGAGCCTGGAGTAAAAGGGACAAACCTAACTATTATTTTCAAAGCCTAAAAGAATTTAATCGTAGATGAATCAACTATATATTGTTATGTAAATAATTACCATTCAAACAGGAACCTGTGGGATTTCCTTACAGGCAGTCGAGATAAACCCACACTCATTCAGACACTTTCCTAACAGATTGTCAGAGAAAAGCCTCTTTGGAAAATGTGTGGCGCAAAGTGCCAGAAACTGGAAACCTGTGACCAGAGCAACCAAGCCTTTTCTTCACGGGGATGTGGGGATATGTGAGAACAGAGGTCTCTTGCCAGCATCCTAGAGACAGGGGAGAAAGCCCCATGTCCAAGCACAAATCACTTTGTGATGTTGTCAGACATGTTCTCGGGGAAGTTTTCAGAGCCTGAATCACGGGAGTGTGAAGCCTCCTAATTTCAGCCCGATAGTGTCTCCTGAGCAGTACCCAAGTGAGGCAAGTAACACTTCAGAGGTAATACGTAGTGCTGTGAGTCTTGAAAGCTATTTACAGGCAAGGGAATAGCTGGCAAGTGGGTGGCACCTCCATAAGAAGACTCTCTGTGTGATCCCAATGCCCACATCAATTCCCACGGCATCAGTGGGCACGGGCACAGTTTGCTGACCCGACGTTCAGGACAGGCCTGCCAGGGACCTTACTGCACACCGCTTACAGGAGAAGCAAAGTAAAAGGAGTAGGTGTTGGTGGTGGTGAGTCCAGTTTGGCTGCTCAAGGCACCAGTGCTTGGCTCTGGCGTGGGTGCACGGGGGAACACGCACCTTATGTCAAAGGGACTGGCTTCCTTGAAGGAAGTTTACTAGGCGGGTTGTGCTGCAGGGCCAGACAAGAAACAAACATTTAAAAAAACATCTGAAGTATTAAAAGGGCAGAGCTGTGAACCAGTTAGCACGTCCAAACCTTATGCTCTAAGGATAGAAATGCTTTCCAGATCTAACAATGCATCTGGATGGCTCATCTTCACATAAAAACCATGATGGCTTTCAAGCTCTTTTAAGTTCAGGAAACGTGAGCATCTACAGAACAGTCTGGTGGACAGTTTGAAATGATATGTTGTAAACATTTGGGTAAATAAACAGCATCTTGACTTACATCTCCTTTTCTCACATAATCAGGATTCTTATAAATATCTCTTGCGAGGCCAAAATCACAGATCTTCACAACATTGTTCTCAGATAAAAGGATGTTTCTGGCTGCCAGGTCACGATGAATGCACTGTAATAAAACAGTTTCACAATCAAAATGCATTTCCTTAATCCTGCCCACAAATTTCCTGATTGTCTCCCATGTCCTTTTAAAAAGTATTATTATTGTTATTATTAGAGAGATCAATTCAATATTTTTTTAGGGAAGGTGACTATAGTTTACATGAAGCTACTGTAAAAGGTGGTAGTTCTTAAAAAAAAAGTAAAAAAATCCCAAAATTAATTTGATAAAGTGAAAAATTTTTAAGCACCAAAGGGAAAGTGCTGATTCATTTGGAGCTCCCTACCTAATATATGTTGAAATGGAGGGGAAAAAAACCCCACCACATCCAAAAGATCTTCCCTGAATGAATGAGCTTGACCCACTGCCTTAAGTCATGATCCTATGTTTATAGACTATGGAGACTTGGATAAACATGTGGTTATATTTATAACACCAAGAGGAAAACGGCTCTTCCTTTGGGAGCTATCCTGGGGAAGGTGTCATTAAAACATAGATGTGATTCCACCTCTGAATCTTATCCTTTTGCAGGAAAAAAACCCTCCAAATGCAAAACTCACCTTTCTGGAGGAGAGGAACTCCATGCCTCTAGCGACTTGAAAGCTGTAAGAAATCAAGTCCTCCATAGTGAGGGGCAACTTGTACAGCTCAGCAGCATCTGCAAAGGTGGAAAATGTGGTTTGTTAAAATGATCACTTGCAAGGCAGGCTTTTTTCCCCACCTTACTGATCCTATTACTCCCACAAATTCAGTCTTCATAGAGTGGTATTTGAAGGTCAGCCCACTGTCACTGGAAACAAAAATAATGCCCCCTTTATATCCCGCTCTTTGGACACTGCTGTGTTTTCCCCAAAGATAAGGAGCAGTCAGAAGAAACAATCACACATTTTCCTGTCAGATTTAGTAACCCTGGAAATAATCTTTTTTTAAATCTTCTACCCTCTGGACATGACCCTGTGAGTGTCTCCCACGGATGTTTATTAGGGTGATAAATGAGGAAAAAAAATTTCAGGGATGCACAGTATGTTGTAAAAATATCACAGACCGTGTAAGGACAGGAAGGAATTAATACCTACCCTCCTCGTCCTCCTCCACATCACTCAGACTTTTATCTTCCTGGAACCCAGAGCTCGCGAAGCTCTCACTACTGGTGACACTGGCCAGCCTTTGCTTTTTGCCTTCCACTGGCTCAATATCCTTTTTCTCTTTCATCAGCTCTCCTTGCAGAGAGGAGTCCTTTGAACAAACAGAAGAGGTGGTACATCAGAGTGATGGAGGGGGTAGGAGAGGAACCGAGTCAGACTTCTGTCACCTTTCTCCAGGAGAAAATGCTGGTCCATGGCAGGTGTGGTCATGTCTCCCATGGGCATGGGTGTCCAGTGCCACTGCAGCAGGCTGGCTGCAGGTATGCACCCCACCAAGGTTGTCATCCCCAGAAGGCAGAAACATGGTGACTTGGGAGCACCAGTACATGATTTTGGGGCACCCTGGTTGGAGGGCTACTGCTGATGAGGTGAGGATTTGCAGGGTTTGTGGAAAGATGGACATGTTTGTTGGCTTGTGGCCCATCTCAGCCTGAAATGAGACATCTGAAAGGGCCTGTTTCTCTCCAGTAGCTAGAGAAGGAGGTTGGTGGGACGAGTTGAGAAGGATGTGCCCACAGTGTAGGTGTCTCAGCTGTCCCAAAATAAAACATTGGCTTTTTGTCTCAGGCTGCTTAAAGCACCTGCTTCTGTGTCCCTGCACAGTGCTTGGCTGCAAGCTCTTCCAACAAGGGAGAAGGTAATTTTGTGTTTGAAATATAGATACTGTTGGAAGCTACTGCCTCTTCACCCTGTCCCCTTTATCCAAAGTTTTCTTGTTACTGTCAACGGCAATTTAACAGCACACAGGCAACACTGCTTGCAAAAGGCTTTCCCACTGCTACCTGGAGAACAGCCTAGCTGCCCTGCCACCTCCTTGCCTCCTCTTCCCCTTTCCTCTTGTCCTGGAACCCTCTCTCTCCCCTGTGCACACTGATGCAGAGCTGGGCACTCTCCCTCCCTCCCTTCCTCCCACCCATGTGCCCTTCCTAGGGTGTGCTGGGGCACTGAGACCAGACAGGCTCCTCACTGGTGGGGGAAGAATGTGCACAAATTCCCCAGTGTGGAACCTGCACAGCCATGCTCCCTGCTGAGCATCCTACACCAACACCCACATGATGGAGGAGGGGGCCGCTGTGTTTCACACAGAGTCCGATATGGATGGCCTTGAGAACAGAGACTCAGACAAAGCCCTTTGGAAGAGCAGGTCCTACTGAGCATGCCCTCCTGCAGAGCCCTCCCAAAAAAAACCCTGAGATGCTGCTGAGCTTTTGGCACAGCTGAGCAGGGATTTTGAGGACTGCTGTCCTAGGCCCAGGCTTCTAAATCCCACTTCAGAGCCCTTAATCCTTTGGGAGATTTTGCTGACAGAGCACAAGAAGGGATAGAGCTGGCATATTTGGGTTCAGATTTGTAATAAGAAACACACTGTGGGTTTGATTTTGAGGGCTGAGGGATGTGAGGACAAGACTCTAATCTCTTTTCCTCTTGATAGGCCCTCTCCTCACACAATAAGAAGATTACTTGCAAATCTCTGAACATTAGGGTGTCTTGGAACATGAGCTTTAAATGGCATTAACTCGGTTGTGTTCCCAGTGGTACTGAAATCAGTGGGCAAAACCACTTCCTTCAGCTTCGCTGACACCAGCCTCTGAAGTGACCCCAAACTCAGCAGGAATGGGTTTGTCAGCAGCTAGGCAAGAGCATGTGGGGACACTTTGGATAGGATTCACTTCCTCTCACTCTAGATGGCTCCAACCAAATTACACACAGCAGTTTCCTTGCACTGTCAGGGGAGAGAAATGAGCTCTTCCTTGGTGCAGCACATCCCACACCAAAGAGTAAAATACCTCAGGTGAACTGCACCCGCAGGCTGTTTCCTTTGCCCGAAGAGAGTTGAAGGAGACTAGCTCAGAGGTTGACATCTACATTGCCAACACCTTTGTTAGGTAAGATGAACCCTATCAGAGGTGTCTGCCTCCTCACCTTGTTGGGACAGAAAAAATTCCTCTTGCTCTTCAGGTAGTTTGACAAATTCCCGTATTTGCAGTATTCAACAATCACCATCAGAGGCCCTGGGGAAAAGGAAAGCGCATTCTGAGCAGCATAAAGCAATACAAGGTGTTGTCAGTTCTGAGAAGAATAGTCTCTCATGCCCAGAGCTTTGAGTCCAGAATAACTAACTAACAATATGTCCTAATGAAGTAGAAGGCTGCTTGAAGGACATTGGACATGCTAGCAAAACAACACTGGTTTCTGGAAATTAGGGAAGGGACTAACTTTTGAAAGCTGGGTCATGAACTTGGGTCCTGAGGGACCCTTTGTTTCCTCTTTGGGCAGTCTGCATCCAGATTGGACTCCCTCAGCCCACACATGCTTGTTGAACTAAAATAGGTGACATATCTAAAACAAACGATCACTCATACTGGCCCTTTGAATTTCTTAGTGGAATATGGTGAAGGATTTTACAATGGTTGCCTTGTGATTCATTGCTCAGGGACAAGAGCCAATATCCCTTGTTCCCAGCCTTTCTAGATCGTGCTTAACCTGAGCTTGAACAGTGACGTGGGTGAGATGAAGGACAAGTGGCCCGGACCTAAGTTCACACTTCTCATGTTAACATTAAAAGAAAGTTTAAGAAAATGTTTAACCACTTCATTAAATAACAAAAAAAAATCTCTTTTATTCCCCCCTCTTTTTTTAATCAATCACAGGATAGATTTAAATATTTCAAGTTCAGAACTTGACTTCAAGATGGAAAAGAACATGGCTCTCTGACTGTTACTGGGAAGTGATTCAAACCCTTTTTCTGTGCAATGCCAATTTTTTTACCTCCATTTTTTGTGCAAGCTCCCAACAGATTCACGATGTTGAGATGATGACCAATGTGGATCAGGATTTTCAGCTCAGTCATCAGTGCTTTGTACTCGCTTGCTGTGGCCCCTTCTGTAAATGCAAAATAAAGTCAATGTGAAATGGTAAAGAAACGGTAAAGAAATGGTCCTGCAGAGCTTTATCACAATGGTCCTGCAGAGCTTTATCACTTCTCATCACTTTCCATTGAAACAACCTCTGTTACTGGATGTACTTCATGTGTTGATGTTCTTTTTCTATTCCTCCCTTCTCAGCATCCTCTTACTCGCAATAAAACCCATAAAATGTTAGGCACTCAACTTCCTCCCAGTAGACTGTTATATTTAGAACTGAGAGAAATTTTTTTTCACATGAATAGTTTTGTCATTTCAGCCAAAAAAAATGAAAGAAAAAATAAAAAGGGATTTCAAGACTATTATTAACTCTATCTTGAGTAGGTTTCATCTGGCCTGATTTCAGCTGCCTAAGGGTGGTGTACTAGCCTCAACTAATCAGTGACTCAAGGAGTCGGTGGCAAGAGCAAAGCATTTCCAGAGGCTGATGAAGCCATCAGCTTTAGCCACCTATGTGAGGAAAAGATGAGCTACACCTTGGTGATGTTTCTCTGGTTCTGATCATTGTAGGGGAAGCCTGGAGTATTAAGACAGACTGTGGAAGTAAATTTTAATGGTTAAAGTTAGGTGACTGCATCTCACTTGTTATGATTGACATGATGAACAGTAATGATATCAGAAATTCCACAACTAAACCCCAATGATTCTATTTAGTGTTAGAAAAAACCCTTCATTCCCTCTGAGCAACTTTTTTTTCTGCAGTATTTTGTTTTGGTAGGAAAACAAGAAAAACATATTGCTTTGTGTAGACTAAACCAGACTTTTTTAGTGTAGTGGCACCAAGAGTAAGAAGATCCCAATGGAAAGAATGAAGTGCTAAATCTTAAAGGGCTTGGTTTCAACATCTGAATGGAAACAGATTTTCTTGGTGGCCCCCCACAAAACGTGTCATCTGCCCAGTGACCATCTGTATAGGTGGTGACATTTTCTCTACACCTCATAGGAGATCTGGGAGGACAAAGACCGTGAATGACTGCACAGTTCCTGGATAATCTAGTGAGGACACAAGGAATAGGACAGATCTCCCAGATGTGCTTGCTGCAGGGTATTTGTTCAGTTGGCATTGGCCAGCAGGGTATTCCTGTGCTTCTAACAGGGAGAGAGGAGAAAGATTTGCAAGCCCCTTAGCTGCTGACTGCCTCCTGGGGATGACCCTGCATATCACAGTAGCATGTACCAGCCCTGCTAAAGCATTTGACATTATATTGCAGAACAAGCCCACTGAGGACAATATCAAGAGGGTACAACCTACATGGATTACAGCTGCCATGTAATTGTTGACCATAAATAGTCTCCTGTTGAAGCTATTTCAGGGCAAATGTAGCAGTGACAGACTGTAAGGCTGAGATTGTTGTGCGTGCCACTCCAAGGGCTGAAAGTAACATGCACAGATCTCCTGGTAACTCATAAACAAGCAAGCAGCTGTGAGGCTAGGAGACACTGGGTGGGAGGGCTTTGTGCCTAGACAGAGCCACCTGAGAGCATCAGGGATCCAAGCCTTACTGGTGGAACAGGGGATGTGTCCTGGCAGAGAATGACACTGAAAGGATTCAAGGATTAAGAGAGATAAACAATGTAGTATAAGCTCCCAGGGTAATGAAACAAACAAACAAACAAACAAACAAACAAATCCTGATATGATCCTTAGATATATAAACCAGGGGAAGCCAAATAGACAGGAAGAGGTGCCACCAGGACTCTGGGTTAGGGAATTTTGCCACAGTGACTGCAGGCTGACTGAATATCATCCTTCCTGATAACTTCCCAAGTGCGCTCTTCTAATTGATAAGGGTCTTTGTCCTTTCTGCTCCAGTGAGAAAAGTGGCAGTGAATAGCTGGGAGATGATTTTGCTTTGGGAAGAGCACTGGTGTATGAAGAGCACTGGCAAATCTGTTACACAACCTGGGTGTCAGCATCCTAAACACTGTGCAACGAGGTGGTTCAGAGAGGACATGTCTGTGCAACCCCTCCAAGATTTAAACAGCTCAATCTGTTTAGCTTAATAACAAGGGCTTAATGAAGGAAAATCGTTATATAGTCTAATGGGTAGAATGAGAAGTGAAAGTCAGACAGATGCAAATTAGACATAAGGCACCTGTTTTTAGCAATAAGAATGATTAATCATTGGAACTAATGACCAAAGAAAATATGAAAGCTTCCATCTGAGTGTCTTCATATCAAGGTGGATGCCTTATCTTTCAGCTAAAGTTCATTTATGATATTCAGGACAGGATCAGTCTAGCATAACAGTACAACATAGGGTACGCAGGAAATCTAATTGCTCCTTCTGATCCTACAAAAGTGACTCTCGTTCTTTCCAGCATTTGAAGAAGTGGAACCAGATTTAAAAAAAAATGATTAAGCAATTAGGTTCTCACTGCATCTGAAAGTTTCTACCTTATCATGTGACAATTTACCACCCTTTTTGCCACGAATGCAATTTTTACTTCATAGTTCTGCCATTTCACTTGTGGTGGACCAGAAATCGGCGTAGGCATTTTTGGAGGCTTCAGCGAGTTATTGATGGGGGATAACATCATGCACTCTTGTTTCCAACAGAGTCATATTAAACATGGGACACGATGCAGTGCACCATTTTTTCCAGCCCAGCTTTGCAGCAAGATACCTTTCAGCATTTTCACAGCAACTACTCTGCATGTTGGTGATTTCTTGATTCCAAAAGCAGACGCTTGTACTACCTTTCCAAAAGCTCCGTGTCCGAGAGACTTTCCTGCAAAGAAAATAAATTGGAGAGAGACATGCTGGTAAACAAGAAATCGTGTCAGTAAGGGGCTTTGTAGATAATGAATTGTCAAACGTGTTTTACAATGAGTCCCACATGTATATTCCCAACACATAAATGATTTGGGGGGTTGTGTGTTGGGTTTTTTGGGGGGGAGGTTGGGGTTTTTGTTAAGACTAAGCAGACAAACCAGAAGTCAGAGTCATCTGGGGCAATAAGTGATATGATTGAAAATGATGCTAAATGAATGCAGCTATTCAGTGGGGGTACACTGGCTCCTGACCCAATTATTTTCAGTCTAGCTCTGACAGAGGAAGCTGTGCTCCCTTTTTCCCTGAGCACACTGCACCAGGCAGCAGGCTGTGACACTGCTATTTACGTCCTCAGCGATGCAGGGCTTGCATCTAAACTTGCACACACCCTACGGTGCAGCTTGCCACAGGTTTTGCTCATTTTTACCAACGAAATTCTTCCTTCTCGAATAAAGTCCCTTACATTATTGTCATTCCAAGGAGGCAGCCCCTGCAGCACATGAGCAACCCATGATGCACTGCCCTAGCAAGCCCTTGTCGGTTGAGTTCATGGAGTGATGAGAAGCCGCAGATCTGCGCAAATGAGACTTCTACATTTGCAAAATGAGTTCTGGGGGAATTCAGCAAGAGGGGACTCAGAGTGACAAGTTTGCTCATGGTGGATATGACACTTCCAGATGTCCAAGGGCAGACACTTATGCTGCAATATCATCATGATGCTCCTACTGAGCAGCAGACCCCAGGAGAAGCACCCAGAGGTCCTTGAGAGAAACAAGCAGGCATCAATAAAATTCTCCAGCAGTAGAAGCTGAGAGTCCTCTTCCTTCATATTCCAAACCAGTTAAGATCCCAAGGGTACTGTTATAACTTTTCAGAGGTCATGACATTTTATGCCAGTCGCATGATCTTCACAGCCTCCTTTGTGATTCAATAGTTTGAAGCAGGGAGTATTGACTACCTCTTTGACACCACATTCACGTGGATAGGCCTGGCTGCCTCTGCCCTTCTCAAGTGTCCAGTGGAGTTTTGATCAGCGAGATCTTGTCAGCATATCAAACAGCAATGCATTTTATTTCCAAGCAACTATTTTCAAACTGTATTTGTGCTTCACCTTCAGCAGAACCCAGGCAAGATTACAGCAGCAGGCTTTGCAGTGTAGAGGAAAAGAGCGGAAAATAAAAGCCAGCTTTTCATACAAAAGCCAAGGATAACATGTGCCATGTATTTATACCTCAGATATGCACAGGTGACATAGCTGTCTCCATAAGACAAGAGGCATCTGTTTGACTAACTCTCCCTTGGATGATGTCTAAAGCTAAGTGAGGGAAGAATCCCACTCAGATGCTCACAGGCAAAGAAAAAGAGCTGCTGTCAGTTCTAAATTAAATTAAATAGATACTACCTTTCCTATGCGTATCACATTTCTAAACTGTAATTCTCAGTATGTCTGTCAGCAGAAGCAAACAGCATATGTTGTTGAAGCAATGGAAACATGAGATGGAATATGTTAAGTAAAAAACCAAACAAAATGATAAACCCCCCAGAAATTTATTCCTCCCCCCCGAAGATGTACAAAAGTGCTGCAGTTTTACAGCAAATAAAAACCATGAAGAACTTAATCTACATGGCCAAAAAGAGCCTTAGCACCCGAAGGGCTTAAGAGTTTGATGCTCAAATACAGGTGAATCAGTGTGTATGTCTTTGAAAATCCACAGTGATCTTCTTTTTCAGTTACTTCATACAGCAGATGTATAAGGGAAAGAACGGTATGACTAAGGTCTCGCTTTTCTTGGTAAATTGATGTTCTTAGTCCTTAATGTATTGACTGTTCATGGTTTCTACAAGATGAAGTTGCAGTTTGAGGTCCTGTAAAACCCATTGTATCTATGTTTAATCCATAGCTTTAATCTGCTTCCATCGCTGTTAACTCACTTCCCATGTCAAGATAACCTACTTAGTCACTTGGAAAACATACCAGCTAGTTCATAAAGCTAGACAAAGCTGCTAACCTTTCATCAAGGAGAATGAGCACTGGAAACAACACTTCCTTCTCTAAACAACACTTGTGATTTAATGGGAAATAACACTTGATGTATTAGTCTTTGTTGCTCCGCTATTGTTTGCACTGCACTAAATGCTAGTGCAGAATAGGGCTGCTTTATCGTTTCAGCACGTAGGTTGAACTCCACGGTTTAGTATGTAGCTTGTGTCTATGATTCTAACAGATCGCTCTTGCAAAAGCCCCTCATATTGACACACAAAGGAATTGCAAAATTATTAAAAGGAGCAATTGAACAGAATATTAAGATGCCAAACTATCTGAGCAGTGAACTTGCCACAGCCCTCCAGCAGCTACGCTGGCCCTGTTTGTATGAAATGTTGCAGCATTTACATCCAGACCAAGGGAGAATAATGCTCTATATTTTTTGTGCTTGACTTTGGTCTCTTAGGGCAATTCAGCAGCCATTAAAGTGAGCATATCCCTCAGTGAAGGAGTTTTGGATCAGGAGGTTTCCATTTTAGTCCCATTTTAGCAGGGCCCTTCCAGCACGTGAGTTGCTGGACCAGGGAATTGGAAAAAGGCACAAGCAGATACCGCTCTCCATGTCTGTGGGAAGGCAGCGGCTCAAAGGTGTGTTTGTTTCTCAGGTCCTTTGCCACGGTTTAAGTCATCTGGGTTTTCCCCACATGCAGCTTCATATTTTCCATTATGCTCCGTAGGGCAGCTCTGCACGTGAAGGAGAACGGAAAGGGCTCCACTGGGTGCCAGCAGCATGGGCCTGTGGTGCGCAGGAGGGAGCGGGGCTTGGGGAGCTGTCGTCTGCCAACGGCGTGTTTGGCATTGTACCAGAGCCGTGTGGCAACTCTCCCTCAGGGGGGGGTCCCGCATCGCAGCGTCAGCAGTGTGTGACCTCTCATAGATTAGGAAGGTCGAGCCCAAGAGTAAGGTGAGAAATGTGTGACAGCTCAGCTAACACGCCGGGCTGCAGCGTTATCGCCGACCACACTGACAGTGATTTATAGCACCAGCGCTTTTCTGCCTAATGAAAAGATGACATTTTGCTCTCAGGCATACTAATCTATGCTGCATGTTAATGATCCTGACTTCAGTGGTGCCGGTGTGAAAATGCCTGTAACATCTGTAGCTCTTACAGATGGGGGGGGGGGGAGGGGGGGGCCTGTTATATAAGCATTGCATCATAGCCGTGGGCTGTACATACGTGTGTTGGAAGAACACAGAGCAAAGGAGATGTGGGCTGAAAGGAGAGACTTAATTGCAAAAGTTATAATAAATTTGTATCCTGGAGGACAAGTAGGTGGAAAGAGAAAAACAGACATATCTGATGCTGGAAGGAGTTGAATTTCTAAGTAAAAATATTTTTAAAAAACCATAGAAGCACATTTTGTGTTTGTGAGACACTAATCCTCTGAGACTGCCAAGGTTACTCAAAGGCTGAGCCAACTGCCATGTAAGCAGGACTTGCACTGAGCTAATTGAGCATACTGCACATACCCAACTTCTCAGAATCTGGTTCTCATTCATTGTCAGCATTCTTTATTTGTTTACACCAGTTCGTCGACTTTTAACTAGTTTTCTGGTCATCATTCCTCACCTCCAGACTCCAAACACCAACCCTACAAGACGTGGTTTTTTCATGGTGTTTACATTCCATTTCTGCTTGATCCTTTCCATGGGATTTACGCACAAATAAAGCACCGCATAAGCCAGCGATCACATTGTCTGCACACCAGGCCCTTGGTCCATCATTGTAAGAAAACTATTTGGAGATTGAAGATACTCCAGCATGAGGTTATGTTTCAACATTCCCAGATTTGTGTATGATAATTATAAATGACTCGCAATATATTTCATATGCTTATCCACATCTGGTCACCTTGTGACTTTCTGGCAGGCGAATTAATTGTGATCCTAATTGTATGCGTGTTTCAATCACCCTCTGCCTCTGATCCCCAGAGGACAGAAGGAATCAGTTACAGCTCCTAGTTGAAATGGAGCAATTTTCTAGACCTTGCTGTAAGACAAATGTAATACATGCCTGAAAGAACAAACAGCACTATAGCAACAGGCTGAGCTTATCACCGATATCATAATGTCAACCCTCTTGCTAAAATCTCTGTGGTTTCTGGAGGGATTCCTCAACTTCAAAATCTGGTCCCTACCCTCCTGCCCTCTGCGTCAGCACCACAGGAGGCTAAGGAAATAAAGAATGGTCCCAAACCCATGCCTTTGACTGGGGCGTCTGTAGGCGAGCTGGCTGCAGGTTTGAAGTTTCCAAGAATATTCATTTATTATGCATGGACCCATGTCACATTCTTGCACTTCATGGTGCACTAACAAGAATGTTTATAAATCTACAGCACAGAGGGAAAGCAGGGAGACTGTCCTGGGGTGAAGGGGAAAGGGAGAAACAGGGAAGGGCACAGGGTGGACTGTGGGGACCCATTTCCCCACAGGTTTTTTGCCAGATGAGCACATAACCAGATCATAAGGGAGGAAAATTACTGTCCCAAATGCTGTAAGTCAGTCATGGACCAGGACACTGTGCAGAATAGCTCACACCAAACCTGGCAGTACGTTATGCTGTGCATCTAGAACACACCCAGCTCCTCTTTGTACAAGTACAGCTCCTTCAATCACTGCAAACCCAACATGAAGTATGACAGTATTACCTAGTTTAAGCCTTTCTCTTGCAATCTCCCACTTGCTGGCATCATAAGGCAGGCGTTCACATTGCTCATCTAAGGGGACTTCATCAGGGTCCATTATGATGGACAGGTAATGGTTGGTCTTCATATCAGAGAAATAAGGCTAGAAAAAAACAGAATATGGAAAAATGTGAAAGATGGTAATGGTATCTGTCAAAATCTTCCTGTTTGGATCAAGGGTTTCAAATTAATTCTGTCCACAGGGCTGCTTGTTTCACAGTCTAATGGATGATTTGCTTAAGCTCCCTTTGGCTTTTTAAAATATTGCAAGACGTTTTTCTGTAAAAGAAACTCTTGTCTTCTAGCTTCCCTCACATGTGTCCTATCAGTTTCTTCAGTGAAACCCATGTGGATCTGCATTAACATATGGAGTTATGACACAGGTCCTCTGCACACTCAAGAGAAATATTTTCAGCAAATGACTAAACATTGCTGATAAAAATAACTTTTCTTCATGATTGTGCAAAGCAAGAAATGGCCATATGCAACAGATGGACTTCAACTGCCAGTGTTTATTTTTCCCATATACGCGGAAAAGATCGGTCGTATGTGGTTAGAGGTTGTGCAAGGCTGGTCAGCAGGAGGCAGGACATTGTACATTTCAGAAACTGCTTACAAATTTCCAGAATTTTGTTTTCCCTTTGGTACAATCCCTGACAAATCTACTGAAATGATTTGTGTTTGGAGGAATTAATGAATACCCGAACACGTGGCTTCAAATTAGCTTTCCAGAAGTTCCGTTCCTACTGAACGAAGGGTTTATCCACTAGACGTGAGCAATGTAAGGAAAGATCAAGCTAAGCTGAAAGTTTTCTGTGGTCCCTCCCTTCTGAAACAGGTTTTCCTTCAAAAAGCACCTGGATTGCCACTCTAACGAATGGAACTACTTGTATTTCCACAGGAAAGGTCTAGGATTTGCTCTAATTTCTTGGCTATTAGCTGGAATTGATGGAAAATCTGTTGAACTAAGCCTCTTTGTGTTACTTTTCCTAAACTCATGGAAATGGCACACGCACTATCGCACAGATATATTAACATATTCCTTTTGTTGTTGTTGTTATTGGTGCTTTAACTGCTATCTTCGGTTTTCAACTTTCCTCCTGTACAGCCTGGAAATATATCCCTAATTCATGAGTTTCCAGGCATTTGTTTGAGAAGGATATGACTAGCTGTGGATGCTCAACTAGACTAAAATGACAGTAGCTAGTAGCTCCTCGTTTAGTTGCCTTTCACCATCCCAAAGTGGTGCTCCAAAAAGAGCATTTCTTAATAGGGACATGTGAACCAGACTGCTCCCAGCAGTCACTTTATAAGAGCTTTTAAGTGGAAATATCCCAGAAAAAGCAATAAGGGAGTGGGAAGGTGTAGAGAGCTTCCTACAGTTCTTGATTCAGATTCACTGAATACCAAATCTTTGGCACAATTAGAGATTTGAAACAACATTTTGACTGATGAAGAATTGTTAAAAGAATCGTTTATGCCTGCATGCATAACAGACAGGCTTTAAGAATTTGCTCTCAGAGAGCATAGGGGATGTGGGTTTTTTTGTGTTGTGGTAACTTAATTTGTGTATGAAATTTAATATAGAATTAATTTCAGCTGTAAATCCTGGAGAGGAAGTGTTTATAACAGAAACACAGAGAAAACCATAAACACAGACCTAGACTAGCTGGACAGGCTTACCTGGAAAGGAGCCGTCACATCTCATCTAGTTGAAGTCCCTTATTCTGCAGCAGTGATGTTTATTTTGTATTATGTTTTAACAATCTCACAATCAAATATCAAGTTTTTGTATCATAACAAATAAAAAAAAGAATCTGCAGTCCTTTGCTATGTTTAAAACTTAGTTTTTTCCAAGAGTTTGCAGGCTAGTTATGAATGACTTCATCACTACCAGTGAGCAGTCAGTACTGGTCCTGCTTGCTTTGTAAATTCTCTTATAGCTATAAAGTTTCTCCACAGCTTCATCTCACCTCTACGTTTCCTCCCCCCACCAAAATTCCCATGCACTTCTCCTTGGGAAAGTTTGTGGCAGTAGGAAGGCAGGTGGAGTGACGGCTGCCATACAGACCTGGTTTGGACATCTGGTCCTGCTTTCCCATCGCTCAATAAAAGTTCTCAGTGTAAAACCTAAGACACAGGCAGGCCTAATGAGGATGGAGATAAAATAATCTGGCGGGCTGCAGCCAGCCTGTAGCAATCGTACAGAGCTCGGCCAGCTGGAACATGCTCAGCTGTGGTGTCTGTGAGCTGATCCCCATGACACCATGTTGTGGTAACTCTCAGGCTGGGCGAGGGAGGACAGCTGGGGCTTTGTGCTGCTGTGGGAGTGGGGAAGAGTGGGACATGCAGCCATTCTTCATCTCATGACCTGCAGTGCACCCCACTGCTTCCTTCAAATCCATCAGCTCCTGCAAGTTGCTTTTCCGCACTACTGAGCGCTGCTATTTTCTGCCTGTGTGAGCTGCTGCAGTTTAACCTGCACACACCACACCGTGCCGACATGGTGCTGTCAGCAAAAAGGGGCTTTGAACCATCACAGTCAGCCTCGGACGAGGAGGGTCATCTGCACGGGCTGTTAACATTATCATGCCGATACGGGGTCATCTGCTCCAGAGGCTGCACCTCTAAAACTACTTCAGTAAAATATCACTTTGCAAGTGATGTAATTATACCAGACACCGTGTGCAAACCAGACCTCGGCGGGCTCTGTGAAGATCTGTCATTCCCACTCACTCACATCTTCAAAGACATCAAGATGCCAAACTCCCACAGCTTTTAAGGGAATGGGGATGCCTTTGGTGGGAGTCAGGCACCCAAATGCTTGTGAGCAAGTCTCAGCCTTGTTCCTACCTAAGGTTTGCTTCTGGGCTTACTCATACTCAACCTTGTGAGTAATTTTATTTTTTTTTTTCCAGTAGTCTCAGCAATCACATTGGTCTGGGAAGGATTTTTGAACATGAGCAAAAGTCTGGTAAAGAGAGGCAAATGCCACCAGGAGCTCCCTGTCCATTCTTACCCTCTTCAGCTTGCGTATGAAAAGGGTCAACAGAAGCCAAAAGAGCGTTGCAGCCACGCAGGTACAGGTCAGGGTTATTAGCTCCAGGTTTGACCTTTCCGATGTGCCTGGGAAAATCAAGCAGTAAACATCTTAGAAAATGACCTGCAAAGCAAGGGTATTTTTATGTTTCTTTGCCATTAAAACAAAATACCAGGAAGGACCAGCTTCTTTTCAATGGGGTATTAATCTCTGTTTGGACTGGCTCGCACAGCCTGGATAAAAATGGTCTCGGCAAAGCTGGGGAGGTGTACTGAACACAGCAAAGCTACATTCAATCCATCCCTAAGTTTTTCAGGAAAAGATTCGCTCCTCTTTGGGGTGCAGGAGATGAAGAAAACCAGGCTGAGGATGACTAGTGAGAAAATGATTTCCTTTTGAGGTGGAAATTCAGCTGCAGGATTTTTTAAACCAAATTTGCTGTGTGAGAAAGTGTGTGGGCCTCCTCATGCAGTTTCACCCCTCCTCCCCATGACAGCAAAACCCATCTGGTCAAGCCCACATCTAAGAGAGTAGCAGAGGTCTCAGAAACACTCAGTCCCCAGCAGCCTCAGGAGAGGACAGGGCTGTGTGGAGGGGATGGATTCGCTGGACCTTCCCCAGGAGCAATGCTGTGGTGCTAGAGCTGCTGATAACATACAGGAGAATCTCCAGGGAGGGGTTGTGCTGATGTAGACACTGGCAAATCCCGGTGTAGGTGCAGTGCTGCTGCTTGGGATTTGCTGTCCAGGATGCTTGATGCCTTTCCTTGGGCACTGCATCTTCTCTACCCCAGCTTGGCAAGCTGTCCTGCGATGATGCCTGGGCCCTGTAGCTTGCGCATCTGTCCCAGCCATGCTGGAAACCCACCAGCCCTTACAAAAAAACATACTGGGGGAGAGCTGGGGACTCCCTTTAAGGATTGCGTGCAGCCCAGCAAGAGCCCATGAGCTCTCATTCCCATAGCTTGGTGGATCCAGTCCGGCGTCTGTGAGCTCAGTCCATGCAAGGCATGTCACGGGTGCCTTGAGCTCCATCCCCACTGGGCAGAAACCTGGGGCACAGGGCACAGCGCTCCCCCCAGCCCACTGGTCCCTGTCAGGCTCTGTGCCCTCAGGTCTCCTGCCAGTCACACCAGCAGCATGGGGTCAGGCTCCCCAAGGGGTCGTGGACTATCTCTGTCCCCAACAGTACCTCACAGAACCCAGCTGGCAGAGAGCTGGGAGAGCTCTCCAAACCAGGGAACAGATTAAACACAGAAAAGGAAAAACAAAAACAACGACGACTGAAAATGGAGCAGCAAGAAAACATGAACATTAGAAATCTGGAGAGTATTAAAGCCCACTGACAGATCTTTAAAAAAAAAAGGCAAAATAAAATTCACTTCAGACTGCTACTTAGGGACTCGTAAAATGGTTTCAGAGCAGTCTGTTTTGCAAATCCTGTGATCATGTCAAAATACCACACCTCCCACAGTATGTTTTCTGTCTGATTGCAAATGCAAAATTAAAAAAAATCCCTTATGCTCTGCCTCTTATTCTGATACAGCCTCCAGAGAGAGAAATGAGAGGACAAGGAAGAGTAATTCTGAACATGATTTCACAGTAGTTTTGTCAATGGCACTTGCAGCAGTTTCAGACCCTGGGCAGCTTGATGTTACTCCTGACGCATGAAAAAGGGAAGACTGATGGGCTGGTGGGCTTCCCAAGTAGTCCAGAGGGATGTGTTGCCTGGCTTTAGGCAAGGCTACAGAGCTTTGTTCAGAGGCTGAATTGCTTCCTGTAACTGTAGCTTAACTAGCATAGTATCTTCACAGAATCACAGAATGTTAGGGGTTGGAAGGGACCTTGAAAGATCATCTAGGCCAACCCCCCCGCCATAGCAGGATCACCTAGACTTAGATCACACAGGAACGCATCCAGGTGGGTCTTGAATATCTCCAGAGAAGGAGACTCCACAACCTCTCTGGGCAGTCTGTTCCAGTGCTCTGTCACCCTCACAGGGAAAAAGTTCCTCCTTATATTCACATGGAACTCCCTATGCTCCAGCTTGCACCCATTAAAGGTGATAATCAGATCTGTGTTCATGCCCTATATCTAAGATTCCTCTGGCATGTCCATTCTGGAGCTCTGAGAATAAATCTCACTGAAGAGAAACACAACTGCAACCACAAATGGAGATATAAAGAATCTATTTCTCTAAAACACCAAGAGTGTTATTTTTTTACAAGTATCTTTTTAAAGGCTTGATTTAGATATGGGACGTAGTGATGGCATAAAAGATACAACCTAAAGCAGCTTGCCTATCCTCTGGCATCAGGCTTCCTTTTTACATATGGATACTCTCCTCTTGCTTCTGAGCAGTACCCATGCAGATGGCAGTAATAGTTCCTGACATTTATTCAGCAAAACCTGGAGGGGTGGCAGGTTTATTTGTTGCCACCACTCCATATGGCAGGACTCACAAAACCCATGAGGTACAGCCAGTCCTGGGGGTGGAAGGCAGCAACTCCTATTTGCTACTGTACGCTGACCAGGAGTTAGCAAAGGGACACAAAGGTGCTACCTTTGAAATATCTGAGTGAATTTAAGCAAACAGAAAGCATTTATCCCAGCTGGGGTTGGGCTGGGTTATCAAATGTCAGATTCTTATCCTTGCTAAAAGCCTTGCAGCCAGAGCTTATGGACTTCCTCTCATCTGGGTAGGAAAAGGTTTGATTTGAGGTAGAACAGTCAGGAACACTCAGAAGAGAGCTTGGGATTAGCAGCGTTTGCAGAAGTTGTAAGCAGGACTAAATCCCTCTCCTTGCCTGGGAGTCCAAGATTTCTGCCTCCCCCTTACACCCCTCCTGGATCTTTACCCACCAGGCACCACATCAGACACAGATGTTCCCCATGTGCAGCTCTGCCCCATCCTCCTGACACGTCACAGCAAGTGGCAGCCCCCTTCCTGCTCCAGAGCCCCTTTGAAAGCACACCCCCACCCCTCCCCACCTCCCCATCAGACTGACTGTCCCATGTCTCTGCAGTGTTGCAGAGGGGTGAGGAGGGTGTGAGTGTAGAGGGGCCACCGGCAGCATTTTCTCTCTCTCAGTAGTGACAGGAGCCACCAGAGCTGCACAGGCATGCAGGGACCAGAGCCTGGACTAATGCACTAACCCCTCCAGTAGTGAGTTCAAGCCTTGGGTTTTCAAGGACTCTGTCACAAGGCTCTAAAGATCAAGGTACAGTTCTGAGTGAGGTGTCAATCAGGGAAAAAGCAATGCCTAGGGCACCAACACTACTCTGATGGACCCAAAGCATTCCTCACCCCTACAGCAATGTGATCTACTCTTCTCAATCTATGTGATTCCACGACAATGGCTAGGCAGCACTGGTGATCAGAAGTCCTGAAGAATTTCCATCGTTGGAAGTTTTCATGACCAGTCCAGACACAGCCATCACTGACTGGAGGTAATGTTGGTGATGATCCTTGTTTGAGATGAGGTTGAACTAGAGACCTCCAGGACTTCTTGAAACCCTCTTTGGTTGGTTCCCTGAGGTAACAGTGTCCCCTGATGTTCACCTTTTCTCTTACAGTCACCGACATAAACCAGGCTAAACCTTATTCAGCAGTTGAAGGAATTTCAGGTAAATTTCATGGAAACATTCCCAATGATTTCAGAGTCAAAGTGATCCAAAAGTCACAACCAGGTTTTGAGATACAAAGGTAGATAGATAGAAAGAAAACCAGGCAGTTCTTTAAAAAGCAAACACTATTTTTACAGTGTTGGAATGGTTCAGTGAATGATTAATAAATGCATTGTTCTCCTTGTCATCAGTCGGAATCACATTAAGTTCATTGTACTTAAAGATTTGGGTTGGAGGGAACCTCAAAGATTATCTGGTTCCAACACCCTTCCATGGGCAGGGACACCCTCCACATTGTGGTTTTGCATGGTGGGGTTCTGGTGGAGGATGGAGGGGTGGGGGAAGGGGGTGCTTTAAGATTTGGCCACACTTCTCATTACCCAGCTCTGGTGTCACTGGCTGTGCAGTGCAGTGTCATAAATTAGAGAGTTTTCTTTCTTTTCTTCTGTGCTGAGTCTGTTTTGCCCGTGACGCCGAATGCAGAGTGATCCCTCCCTGTCCTTATCTCAACTCCTAAGCCTCTCATTATACATTTTCTTCCTTGACCATCTGAAAAGGGGAGTGACAGAGCAACTTTGGTGGGTGTCTGGCCTCCATCCAGGGTCAAACCATCACATTTCTCTAGACCAGGTTGCCCAATGCCCCATCCAACGTGGTCATGAACACTGCTAGGGAGGGGGCAGCAACAGCTTCTCTGGGCAGCCTGTGCCAGCGCCTCACCACCCTCACAGGGAAGAATTTCTTCCTCATATCTAATCTAAATCTCCACTCTTTCAGTTTAAAGTCATTACATTACCCCTTGTCCTATCGCTCCATACTCCTGCAAATAGTCCCTCTCCAGTTTTCCTGTAGGCCCTTTCAGGTACTGGAAGGCCACTGTAAGGTCTTCCCAGAGCCTTATTTTTTCCAGGCTGAACAAGACCAACTCTCTCGGCCTGTCTTCATAGGAGAGGTGCTCCAGCCCTCTAATCATCTTCGTGGCCTCCTCTGCACTCACTCCAACAGCTCCATGTCTGTCTTGTACTGGTGACCCCAGAACTGGACACAGTACTGCAAGTGGGCTCTCATGAGAGCAGAGTGGAAGGGGAGAATCACCTCCCTTGACCTGTTGACCACACTGGTTTTGTTGGAGCCCAAGGCATGGTTGACTTTCTGGGCTGCAAGCACACATTGCCAGGTGTTCTGGTTTCAGGTAGGATAGGTTTAATTTTCACAAGAAGCTGGGGTGGGACACAGCCAGGACAGGTGACCCAAAATAGACAAAGGGGTAATCTATACCACATGACATCATGCTCAGCATAAAAAGGGGGTGAGTTAGGGAGGGGCAGTGTGGCTCTGGGATGGTCTGAGTATATGGTCATCGGATAAGAAATTGTTTTGTCTGTTTTGTATATTCTAAGTACTGTTGTTATTTTCCTCTTCCTTTGCTGTCTTTCCTCTTCCTTCCAAATTGTCCTTATTCCAACCTGCAAGTTTTACCTTTGTCTTCCAATTCTCCTCCCCATCCCACCAGGAGGTAGAAGAGGATCAAGCAGCTGTGTGGTGCTGTCTGGGGCTAAACCACGACATCAAGTCACGTTGAATTATCAAGCACCAGCTTTAGACAGTTCTTGTTGCTGTTTTTATTTGCTTGTTATATATCCAGATTTCAGTGAGCACAAGTGGTAAAAGATACTCCTTCCTTTGTCAACACCTCCTCTTCGAATGGTGCAGCACATTCGCAACCAGCTGCATTGCTGGTTCCCACTGAGAGTGGGTGTGAAGGTCCTCAGGAGAAGAATGGCAAGGCTTTTATGGCAAGTGTCCCACTTTGCAAGCAGGACAGATGCTGTGCAGCTGGGTGTCCCCCCCAAAGGAGAGCCGCCCAAGACAGACCATATTCCCCCTTCATGTCCAGCCGATTGTGTCCCCAGGTTTTTAAGGACACATGCCCTTCCATCTACTTGATACTCTGGCAGTCATTTGTTGTTCCTGTTCAGTCCTTGCAGATTCATTGTCTCTTCAGTTCCTCAGCCAAGAGCAACAGGACAGCTTACTCTAACATGTCCACAAACGCTGCCACTCTTCTCCTCAAACAGCCCGGTAAGCACAGCTTCCAAACCAAACATGGTCAGTGATTATTTAAAGATGGCCCTTGGATTCCACCATCCATTCATCCATCTCAGATACGAAAATAACACATTGTTTTATCTGTGAGTATAAGGACATTTTTTTCAGAGGAAATAAAGAGAGCAGACAGTTTCCTTCCTGACTCATTCACAAACTACTCTTCCAATCTGCTAAACATGGCCATCGGCATGAAGCATTGCTTGGCTCCCTTTGATCTGCAGCGTCATGTTCCAAGAGCTGCCGGGACAGAGGAAGTGCTTTGGTGCTCACAGCAGCAGCCACAGGGTCTACATTTTTCAGACAGACAAGCAAGTGGCAAAGCCTAGAGAGAGACCCATGTTTAAGCCCTGATCTCATCCCTCCATGCTCAGGGATGGTGTGAGAGACTTTTCCCTGGAGAGAGGGACAGGTACTCTAGATCAGCATAGGAGCGAGTGATAAAACCTCCAGTGATGTCCTTCATGTAACAGGAGAAAAAAGGGTGGAAAGGCATTTTCCTTGATCCTAGTAGATAAGACAAACTCTCTCTCTCTTTCTCATCTAGTCAGATTTTAATATCATAGTCTTCATCTCCTGCTTACTTAAGAGCTCCCACTGGAGTCACACAAGAACATTGCCAGTGGTCCCTCGGGACATGTAAGCAGAGAAGAAGACTTCCGGGCTGCTCTTTCTTCTCTCCTCTGGATCACAGACTAGGAGATATGACTTCCTAGAAGCCCTCTGACAGAATGCTTGTGGCTGTAATAAATAGCCAAGCTACAATGATGTTAAAAATCAATACGAGAATGAATTACATTATCTAGGACTATCAGTTTGTAGGATGCACTGGACAGCAAGAGCTTAAGCACAAGTTATTTTTAGCTAGTATGGTTGCTGAAAAAACCTTAGCATAATTCATAAAGAGACAGGTCCTTTTAACTCCTGGATTACACTAGATAGGCCAGCCCCTATATACATATACTTATCCCTGTTTTTTTAAAGGAAAAAACATTGTAGCACCAATGATCACTATTAACTGAGACTGCTAACATGCCCATGGCAGAAAAATCAATACTGATTTACTAGCTTTAACTGTTTTCTGCTGTAGGATAGTATCCAAACACTTAGTAGTATTCAGATACAATTAACAAATGTATGAGAACATCCACAAAGACACAATCCCTGCCTGATGGTGGTTGTCAAATCGTCTTCTATTAAGAGAAATACAATGCATTTAGGACTATTTACTTAACACATGAGATCAATAAGACAAGCTGTGTCAAATTCAGTTCATAGATGGCATTAACTTACATGGAGAATGTCAACCCACCTCTCTTATCTCAGAATATATGAACCAAAAGGGTATTCAATGAAACTGAGAAGTCAATGAATAAGCTTTATTTTTAGGCAATGTGAATTACTTCATAGAAGTCACTGCCACAGGCCTGAGTCAAGCTTGGCAGAAGGCAGAACGAGGTGGGACATTTATATGCATATCCAAAAAACTCAATGGTTACAGAAATAACTAGATCATACTTACTTCTTACAACCTTTGGAAAATGCATGTGCAGCTATCACTGAGCTAAGCTCTTCTCGTCTGATTTGGCAGTTTACTTTACATTGAAAATAAACAAACGGAAATATCCCAGGCCTGTAATTTCTATGGAATTAACCTGAAGTGGGAAAAGGAGTGGGCAGGAGAGCGTTCCTCACTCTGTTTTTTGTTTGTTTTGACGATACTAAATTTACATTTGTCTTCTACCCTGACCTGATCTTTGTTGGGTTGAAGCAATTCTTCTTTTTAGGTCAGTGTAAACATTCTCTGAGTTAGCATTTCCTGCTGGGTTTCCTTTCCAACCTGGTACGCTTCCCTTGCTAGGACTTCCTTCAAATTGTTGCCTTCAGAGATCACCGCATGAGCCCCAAGTCATACCCCCACCCTTACAGCCCAAGGAACATCACCCTGGCAAGCTTTATCTTCCTATTTAACGTCATGCTTTACCTTGTACCGTGACATACGCTGCGCTCTCCACGGACCCTTTTAAGTTGGTGGCTATACACTGGTAAAGTCCTTCATCCTCCTCTTTTACTCTTTCAATAAAGAGCATTCGGCTTCCAGGCCCTAAAATTATTCCTGTGAAACAAAATATTTTGCAATGAGAGCGAGCCAGGATATAAACAAAAACAGGCCCTTGTGTAATAATATCTGCCTCAAGTTCTTCTTAAAAGAAATGAGCCGCAGACTGCACAGCATAATGTTATCTGCAGGAAAGCCAAATATACTTGGATGTCTTGGGAATCTTTTGGAAATCAGTGTTTACGAAGCACTTGTGTGAGTGAAAAAGTTCAGCCTGAGGGAATAATCTTGGGAGCACTTGGTATGGTATCTATTGATTAACACCATGCCTAGACTTCCATCCAAGTGAGTTCTTAAGCATGTCTCCAACTTTTGGAAAATGGGTGGTCTGACCACTTGCTGGAGCAGGTCTGCACCGTAAGCAGCTCAAACTTATAGCAGTTTCAAGACACAGCTCTTTGTGTCCACACTGGCCTTACAGGGAGAAGCATCACTCCAAATCTCACTTGCTCATGTGACATGAGATGATGCCCCCCTTCACAGGAAGACCCCAGCTAGTGCAAAGAGAGGTAGATTGTGGTGCACCCTGAAACATAGGAGCTACCCGAAGCTTTCAACATCTTGTTTATTCCAGCTAAGTCAACCTAGAAGTCAGTCTGAAGCACACGCCAGCAAGCAAGGGAGAGTCAGGGAGCAGACATGGCCTCAAGGCTGCCTTTAAGGTACCATTTAGCCAGGAAATGTACAACATATTTGTGGCCTTGGCTCCATCAGAGCTACTGCCCCCATCAAAATGTATTTCAGGCACCTAACCAAAGTGCTCTGACCTACCCTGTACACACATCATCATGGCTTGTAACATTATGAGTTACTTTGCACCCAAGTTAGACACAAAACATTTGTTTTAGAACATAGTGTTAATAACACACATTATAACCATGTGGTCACTATAAAGCTTCATGGAACCGGGCTCTGGACTAAGTGTAGTGCCTGTGCTGCAAGCCTGTGCAGGCTTGTAATGCACTTGGAGAAGCCCTGACTTTTGCCCAGTTGCTTTTATATGTGCTATAGTAATTTCCAGTAACGCGGGACATAACCTTAAACACAAACTTTCCAAAATGGTGTTATTGAAGACTTCACTTAGGATTCAAGTTCCTACAGATCAAACCTCCTTGAACATTTTTTCTGAGCCTGTAACACTAGCTCACTGTGTGCTTCTGATCCAAATGTGGATGAATTCCCATGAGAAAGATTTTGCCTCTCCATTCATCATTCATCTCCACCTGAAAACTCCAAGGAACACTTCCATGACTGTAGTGCCATCAGAACTGGATGTGTAGCCTTAGCTGATCTTTGTAGCCACATTCCACACGCAGCAATAACAACTCCCAAAGTTTTCCTATAGCTGCAGCATGTCATGTTAGGAAGCCGTTCCTTTCTGCTGCATGAGACCTGGACATCCCATTTGCTGGCAGATGCATTTCTGTTTTGGAGACCCCAGCTAGGGAATGAGTGTGGCAGCTAGCTTGTGAACCTAGTAAGACTTTGCATACCTGACCACAGACTCCCCCTGGTACTCCAGGTTTTCTCATGCCTAGCTATACACTGCCAAGACACCTGATCCTTAGGCTCCCTCTATAGTAAATGGAGAGAAATATTTTTTTTCTTGAGAGGACTCTTCTAACATGCAAATTGAGAGCTATATTTTTCCCACTGCCACCATAGAGGTCCATTGTGCCTACACCTCCAGCCTGACTGAGGTTTTGGAGAGAGACAGAACAATACTCCTTTCTTATGTCTGGGTACCGGTGCCAATGACTCTGCACATGGCTAGGCAGACAGGTAAATAAAGAGGCTGTAAAAGGCAAGGAAGTACAGAGAGCTCTCACCTGATTCTTGCTGTATTTCCTCATGGTTTTTAAACCAGGATACCTGGGGCTCAGGGATGCCATGAACCTGGCACTCCAATATGGCAGAGTTACTGGTGTTCACTGTCTGATCCGTAAGGTGCCGCAGCAGGGCTGGTGCCTCTTGAGCTACAAGACAAAACAACACCTCTGTTTTACATTTTTGTAACTGTGAGAGTTTAATTATCTTCCCTATCAGCATTTTACAGATGTTAAAGATTGCTATGGCTATTGCATCGAGTTCATTGCTCACAGATTTTATTTACCATTCCAGTTTGCTTAAGAGCATTTGGTGGGTACAGAGTACTCCCATTACTCAGCGATAGCAGGTTATGATGACCAACGAAGACCTAATGATGACATTGTTCAAAAGATTTCCTCAGTTCCATTACCAACCACATTTGTTTATCCAAAGTAATGGGTTTCTATGAAAGCTCAGGGTTTTGTATCATCAGGAGAAACTTTTAACGATTTGTGGGACATCCTTGTAGCAGAATCTTGCTGTGCCACTGAAAGCAGTAAGCGGTTCTGTACACCACGACACCCGCGAACGTGACTTTCATCAATTACTTACTTTAAAGAGTACAGTTATGAATCATACAGGGTAAACTCACATCATCTAAACACAGAAACCATAAGCACAAAAGCATTGTGTTACATGCCCCAAAGTCTTCATAAATTCTTCCACTTTTGCATTTCACATATTTGGCTGAACACAGCAAGGCTTGGCCAAACCACACAACAGCCCGCCTGCCAAAGCTGTGCTGGTGAGAAATGTGCCCATGTCCTCCAGCAGCCCACAGATGCTGGAAACCCTGACTGCAGGGGCCGAAGCTATGTCCTAGCAGGCCACACAGCATAGCAACACTGCTCCTGTTTTACTTCTGTCCACTGAAATTCATACGAATGCAATGTAATAAAATACATTTCCATGGCAGTCAGTGACAATGAGTACTGGAAGCACATTTAATCCGTTCTGCTCAAGGGCCTCCCAGCCAGGCAGAAGAGCATTTCAAAAACACTCTATAAACACCATGTTAAAGTCATCCCTGAAAGAAGAAAAATAATGGATCTTTCTCAACCTCATTACAACCTTTTGCCACTCCTTCCCCCATGTCATACAGAGCTGAAGGCCATTCTTACACAAGTTCAAGATACTTGCAATGTTTTATACACCAACACCTTTCTGTCACATTTACAACTCTCACATCATCCTTTTTGGTATTTTGTTCCATTAAAAACAGTGATGAAGAATCCAGGGAGCTCCTGAGCAATCTCGCAGATGCAGATGCTCTGCAGATTCCCTTGAATACCCTGGTCTTGCTAGAACAGATTATTTGCAATGTTTCCCTTCAAGGACACTGCCAGTATCAGCAGTTGTGAACATGGCAAGACAGACCTTACAAAATATGAAACAAACCAAAGCAGAAGGAAACCTTTGCACATATTTTCTTCTAGACTGCAATAGATATCAATACACCAAGTTCAAGTATAACATCAGCTCTATTTCTGACATTCTGAGTTTGGAAGATTATACTCTATCCTTTCAGAAAAAATGACTATCAGACATTTCCAGCTTCACAATCATTCTGTTACCAGCTGTAAATAAAAAATCTCCAGGAAAATGAAGCACCTATGTACCACCAACTCAGGCAGTGTGCATGAACCCCTTGGTACTAAACCCACTGTTAAAGTAGGCTATCTTTGCTATGCTCTTACCCTTTGAAATTAATTCCAGCATAGTCATGACCCCACAATGACCAGTTTGGGCTTTCTGAGCTGCAAGCCTGTAATTTCCACAGGCAATGCTAGTTTTTGTTTACATCGCAGTAGACAATTTGTTCTCTCTTCCCAAACAGTAAAGCTCACAAGAGAGGCTGTAAAGTAAATTCTTCATCGAATACACAATGACATAGGCAGCAATATTTGCCTTGCAGGCAAGAAGACTGCCTTCTTCTCATTGATACCTCACCCCGATTTTTGCACAGTTGTAACTTTTCACAATACTGTCTACAAGGAGGCACCACCTGCTGCGCGTCCACATACACACACTGAGAAGAGCTCCACAGTTCACATTTATCAGCAGTCCCTGATGGACACCCCAACCCAGACATCCAAAATGAAGGCAGACAAAATGACACAACAAAGGCAAATCACACATTCTGCGAGTTATTTGTGATTAATTTTAATTTGTTTATAGCCATACACTAAAGATGGGTTTTCATATTAAGAAAAAATTTTTGCTTAAACGTTAAGTCACCATTCACACACTTTGAATAATTTCTCTGCTGCAATCTCAGCTGACTTTTCAAGGACTTGGTCAACCTGAGGATTATTCTCTTTTCCAAACCATCCATTTTCTTGCATTCATTTCACACTGAAGACAAGGGAGGGTGGGGAGTTTCCAACGCCCCGTTCTGCTTACGCCAAAGCCAAGGGGCTGCCCTGGCTGCCAGCATGCACAGTGTGGGGCTCAGCACCCAGGGCAGCTACCCCCTCAGGCTCATCCCCAGCCCTGTGCCTGCCTACAAATGCTGCCCTCCTGGGCTGAACTCTGCTCTCAGTGCCCCCAAGGAACTTCATTGTAGGCAGAGTTTGGTCCAGGGGCGGGACAGAGGGTTACAAAGGGTAGAAGGAGACACTGGTGTCAGACCACTGAGTGGACCTGGGGTAGTAAGGAGAGAAAATTTTCATTTCCAAAAGCAAACAATGGTGAACAAGGGGAAAACATTACAATTTGTTCATTTGGGGATTTACTTTTCTCCATTTTTGCCCTTGTTATGATTATGTTGTCTGTTCACTTATTTTTATTAATCAGTACAAAAATATAAATACAAGCTTTAATTTTAACACTTAAAAAAAAAAAAAGAAATATAATTCACACCTTTCTCCCTAAACAATATATTACACAACAGAAGGCAGAGAAACTCCCCAAACCGATGAGATTCTCCAGTCATCTGACGACATCAAAAGTGACATCAGTAGTTTTTATCTGGCCACCAAGAACTGCTTGTTTCCAGTGAGGTTTCTCTGTGCCTCCCAGCTTGGGCAGCCACATCTGGATTTTACAACATCCTTGCACAGCATGGCCTTCCGAGCACTAGTCGAGACCAGGCTGGTAGGACATCCACCCAGAAGTGATTCCATCATCGCAATTCACAAGAATTTCACAAGGAACAGCCTAATTGCCACGTCTCTTTTCTTTGATCCAAACTCATATTGCCTGGCAACTGGCTGCTACAAGTCATCACACTCTGGCTCCCAAGGCCATGGAAAATTCATAATGTCCTGTCATCACCGCCCACCTTGCCATCAAACGTCTTCTCACAAAACAGCCTCGTAAAAAAAGGGGGATTCTGTATTGTAATTCTTTTGAAGACTTGCAAATGCTAAAGAGCTCACTTGCCCTATTTTTAAGCAGTCACCAATGATTTCGCTTGCTTTTTAGGCATATTTTAGGGGAAAAAAAAGAGACCCAAGTCCCTTTGCAAGAACACATTGTTTCTGGAAGCCATCACACTAATAATGAACAAAAGAGCTACTGTATACAAGCAGGCTATAGGTGACATTTCAAAATATAAATGATTATTCTTTTCTTTGCTCTGACAACTTCCAGGTTATCAATTGTTTTCTAAGCATTTTAGGCTCCATGAAACTGGCATTATGGGGAAATGCTATTGTTTACCCTTTCACACTTGACAAAAGCAATTCCCACGTGAAAGACAAGTTTAGCCATGGGACACAGTCTCGATACCTAAAGGAGGAAATAGTCTGGTGAGTTCCCAAGCACAAGAAACTGTCATGTTGTCACCCTCTATTTTAAAAGCACAGCCACTTTGTTCCTTTGCTGTAGCTATTTTGGTCACTACGTTCTGCCTTGTTATGGCTTAGGTAAACGCTATAAAGATGATCAATTGTAAATGTAACCAAAAAATAATAAAAGCTATGTATTGTAAAAAAATAAAGTTATCAGATCTATTAAAAATAGCAACTTTTTCCTTATACAGAATTTATAATACACAGAAACATCTCATAGTAAAATCATGAGGAAGGAAAAAAAAAGGAGAACGCTCACAAGGAAGTTTTAGGTTGCCCTTAATTCTCCTTCAGCGTTTTGGTTGGTTCTTAATCCCCATAATAAAGCCAATTGTCATTTGCATACCAAAAGAAATGAATATTTTTAATGGCTTCAATTTTGAATTTGTATTTTTTAAAAACGTATTAAACAACTCACTGTGCTGGCTGCAACCCTGTCAGTCAGGTTAGTGTAATATTTCTCATTTAATAATATAATTACAACATTACAAATTCCTGAATCTTCTACAGGAGCAATACTCATACTTTTATCAGTAGCTTTTTACATTAGTGCAGAACTGACTTTAAAAATTGACCAACACAGCAACGGGAAGTCTACCTGGATTTATTTGGAGAAACATGGTTCGCATCTGTCAGTTTTAAAATCACCATTATTATAAATGATATGATAGGTCTGTGCATTATATCAACATTTTTATTTCTTCCCTGCATACTTCCTTTAGAAGATACTTTTTAAGATTAATGTACTTTAGTGTAGAAAATAATTTCAAATAAATAAGCATTAGAACTTGCTCAGCAGGTAAAGTCCATCAAGATCAGATTAAAATAAAAAATATATAGTCCAGTCAATCTCAAACTGAATTGTGCTCATTCCACATATTCAAGTTAACTTATTAAATGTCCGTTGTTGACTGAAAACAGCAGTTTTTAAAGTTAATCAGTTTATTCAGCTTTGACACTTTTGACGAGGCCGATATCAAAGTGGAAGAAAAGATTGATCCAAAGTTTTCCTTATCGCTCAGTAGGAGACAGCAAGAGAAAAAATAACAACATGCGAAATGTCGCGCAGGGGATCTTCCAAACCCCAGCTTCCACGTGCCTTGTCAAAGCAGAAAACACCCGTCTGAACTCAACTGGAAGCTCACGCGTTACGATTTTGTGTGCTATTCCTCCTACGTCCAACCCATGGGGGAATGTGCACCACCTCAGGGCCTGAAAGGTAGCAACAGTAATAAAAAATCAAGATGATATGAGACACCTGTTACTGTTTAATGAGTCCTTTAATGTTTTACATTGCTTTGTGTTGTACAATCATTCCTTGTGCTTTTATATTTGAGGATCCGAGAGTAAACAGCCTTTTTGTTGCAGTGCTCACCTCTGATTGTAACGTCTTTCTTTAGAAGCACTTCTTTCCCCGTGTGTATGTTCCTTGCTCGGCAGGCATAGGTGCCTGAGTGTGCCAGGGAAACGTTCTTGATGGTCAGAGTGAGGGTGATGGAGTGCTCCTTGTTGAGAGACCTTCTTGCTTTCGTTTGATTGTTGGCTGTCCTCGGTAAAATCCAAGCAATGTCTTTATACAGGAATTTGTTGGCCGAACAGGACAATACCAAATTCTCTCCTTCGATGGGCATTTTTTCCAAACTAATATGGAATCCACCTGGTACATCTGTCAAAAATCAAAACCACCTCTTAGTTTATGCAGAATGAATGAGCCAATATTAACACAGCGTATATTTTCCCCTTTATCAGGAAGCCTTTGAACTAATCAATGTTGTTTTCCTGCTGAAGTCTAATCTTTCCTTTCGTATGCTAGGCTCTAGCTATTCTTACAATTTGTCTTGGACCTACGAGACTTTTGGGCTCAGACATCAGTTGGTATAAACTGAAGTTGCTCTTCGAAGTGATGAGCTTTTACAAATGTTGTGCCAAGTTAAGACAGACTGGGGTAAGGTACCAAAAGCAGAATTATTTAAAGACAGGGCAGGACTACGAAAAAGGAGAAAAATTCTGATCTCAGCTCCAGCTTGTAAACTGCATGAGAGAAAATGAATCTCAAGAGGACACCAGAAAAATGCTGCAGCAGTTCATCATGCTTAGTTATATTGTTTTCTTGTTACTCATGAGTATTCAGAAGAATCATGTCTATTTCTTAAAAATGTTTCAGTATGAAATAACTGAAGCTGTGATTACACGCCAGAGATTTCCCTTGGAACAGAGGTATTTACCCTCCATGCATTTAAAGTGCATCAGCCACCCAAGAGGAGAGCAGAAAGAGTACCTGCTGGCCTGGGTGGCCACCTGCATGCAGGCAGCACTAGGATGAAGATTGCTCTATTCATACAACTTGGCACTAACCATATGTGGATAATATTTCCACCTGCGAGACCATCAAGAACCATTGCACCAAACATTTACTAAATTTCACAAGTTTTTTACATAGCAGATAGTTCAGGCAGGACTAATTCAACCACCACTGTAAAAGTTCATACTTGAAAAAGTCATGTTGGCAGTTCATAGTAGTGTTACTGCTCCTTCCTGTGCAGACCTACAGTGGTGCTGCCTGCCTCCCAGCTGCCTTCACCTGGGACTCATCCCTCCACGAGAGTGAGTTACACCACTGACCCCAGCAAAAGTAGAAGCAAGTTCCTGAGAGAAAGCACTTCCAAGTTTTACTCCTAGAGTACAATGTCTCTAGGTTTATTTGTAGTGAATATTCTGATAAAGTAATTTCCTTCTTCTTGGTCAAGTGACACTGACTTCAGCCATTTTCAATTGTTCCTTCACTGCTAATTGCTACAGCACTTGGCTGTGAACTTGACTCAAAATCATAAGAATGGTTTTGTCTTTCATATGAGAGAATTACCCCTTCTTTTCTTGTCTCTTACATCATGGACATCTCAACACCAACTTTAATTTAGTTCCATGCTTACCAATGTCACTTTGGGTTTAATGTTACATCAGCAGAGACACATAAAGAGTAGATGTCCAGTTGGGGTCCATTGTTTGATCAACATACCAGAAAGCTTCTCCCTAATTCCCCATAACACAAACTGAGCTGCCTTGCTTCCCCAGGGGCCCACGAACATGACCTGCTCACTGCTACCTTTCAAAGTTCTGCCTGTTGAAGGTCTGGTATCTGTTGCACCCCTTAATATCGTGTTTTTCCACACTTAGCTCTGACTGTAAAACAATGAGATCATCCAGCTCCTGGATTCAAGTTTTCTCCGGCTGTAGACGCTTTCCAGGGAGAGGACTGGTTTCTGTTAGTCAAACCCATTGTGCCCTTGCAGTGAGAGCAAAGTGTGGTGCCACCAGCTGTAGTTCAGGTGTGTAGTCCAAAGATCAACCTAATGGAGGCAGTGACACTAATATATTAGATTGGGTACTAAAGCCTCTGTGTTGACTTACTCCTCTTAAATTTCATTGGGATCCCCTTTTTTCCTCTCTCCAGCAGACAAAACTATAAGAAGAACTTCAAATTTAGTGAAGTCATCTATGAGCAGCTATAATCAGTATCCTTTTATGATATATAAGGGTACATGGTGCTAAGAATATGTCGACTGGAAGATGAAACCTTTCCCTACAGGGGTTACAGCATGTTCAGCCCTAACCAGCAAAATGTAGACATCTACTTGAAGTAGTTGTTTTGTATACAGGCAAAAGTTTAAAGCCCGTGGACTGACACAGCCACCTCCAGAGGGCAACACGACCCATCACCTTAAGACGAGTAAAATACCAGAGACCCTGATCCCTCACACTTAACTATGAATATATCCTACATGACCATTTTAGGCTTATTTACACAGGCTTAAGTTGGATGAAAGGAATCTCATGCTTAATTTTGTTAAAAAGCAGTGAATTCAGACACACTTAAAACCAGTCGAGGGTCTAAAGTTTTTATTGTAGATAAACATTTGGATGAAATTAATTGCTGTGTCTTACTCAAAGTACTTGTTCTGATATATGTCAGGAAAGCCAGGGTATGGGCCTGAAATAATGCTAATTTTTGGCTTTTGCAGATGCCAGTACTCAGCAAAAGCTACAGAGACAACCAAAACTCTTAAGATCAAACTAAAGATCTCCTGGGACTGAGGGAAATAAACTATTTTTAACGTAAAAGGATGGCGTGCCAACAGAATAATGTAGTTGCAACTACTTCCATGTTTTCAGGTCTGTAGCTCTTTTTAGATGCATCTACTGTGAAGAAAGACTATTTTCTGACTAAATCCAAGGACAAAAGCAAAAGTGCACAGGATTCCAAGCAAATCATTTGTTTAAAGGCTACAAGATCCCTAATATATGACACCTCTCACCAATAGTTACAGGCTCAAGCTAGCTAAATAACATGGCTGGGAATAATGTAAAAGGGTTTTATTTACTTTAGTGATTTGAAGCTTCCTGTGGAAATAGCTCCCAGGTTTCCTGATGGAAGATTTTGTTTATCTTTGCCAAGCACCATCAGGAATCTCAAAATAAAATGCGCTTAGTGACATTGGGAAACCAGGGAGATAAGGCAGAGCTGTTCCTGTTTCACCCTCTGTAATTGCAAACACACCCATGGGCCTGCTGTGTGCCAGCAAAACAGCCCAAAATGTAGGGAAAGGGGCAGGCTGGAGGGAAGGGGTTACCACAATTAAATTTGGAATAAAGGTGTTATTACAGAGACTGTTTCCTTATCAGCAAGTAGGGCAGCTTTCAGAAATCACCTTTCCACATTGCTTTTATGTAAAGCTCACAGCTACTTTTGCTTTTAGAAATAAGTCAGGGTGATAACACCCCAAAAATGTTCATTTGACGGAGGCCATGGGGAAGGAAAGCTACTCCTAAGTCCAGGGACTTGATGTCCTACACCCTCAAGCACAAGCTACAAAACACAGTCTATAAAATTATATCCCCCTCGAAACTCCCAGAAACTCCCATGCAATCACAGAAATAATGAGATTTACAATAATTTAAGAAAGGCTTGATCTTACTGGATCCTTCTTGCATTTAGTTCCTCAATAGCTACCTTTCCTTGAAGGGAAACACACAACTCTGCCAAAACTAGGGTTGCTGGGACAAGCTCTTCCTTCCTACCACCTTACCAATGGTTTCTGCCTATAGAAAAGGGAGTCCTTACACCACCATAGCTGCTTCACCAGAGTACATGCATTTTCTCATCCCCAGGACAAGGCCTAAAGGAGATTGCCTCCAAGTGAAGTATTCTTCCTGTTCAGGACAGGCTGTGACCATCTGATCTTTGGGGTCATTTCTGGCTTGTCCCTTTTACAGGGGGTAGCAGCTCTCTGCCCTACAAGGGATCATCTTCTCCTGCCTAGATTGCTCTCACACTGTTGTGTGGTTCAGGCTGGCTTTGTACGGCACCAGCAGACCCAACAACATAAGATAAATTAGTCCCAAGCTGTCACGCAAGACCGAAATTGGTTTGGACTCATCAGAAGAAGACACTTAGCAGTGTCCTGTTCACATCCATCAGCATTTAGGGCTTTTGTTTTTACTCCCTCGGCGTGTTTTTCAGCAAATGCTGTATGCGTTTGTTTCACTGATGTGAAACACAGGCTGTTACCCAGCCACAGCAGTTTGGCCTCAGCCTGATAGAGGAGAATTATGATTACCACCAGGCAAGCACAACTGATGCGCTATGTGCATCAAACAGAAGAATGAGCCCTGCTTCATTTCTGTAAGGACAAAACAGCAGCATTGTTTAAACAAACTGCTTTCAGTCAGTGCCACTCAGTGTCAGCAGGCAACCAGGACTTTCTGTGTTACACAGCCGAAGTACTCAGCTCCAGGAACTCAAAGGACAAATACATTTCAACTTTACCACCCTATATAAAGAGCTTGCCACCAGACAAGATATTAAGAATTTCCAAGCCATGATAAAGCAGCCACTCCTCTTTCTGAACACCAGCCAAACAAGAGTCTTCAAAGGAAACCCATAATATTCTGCATGTTCTCATGCAAGCTTTGGTATCAAGAAGGATTTCCTTCTCTCCCTGGTCAAGATCTAAGAATACGAGATCTAAGTAAGGAAACTAACTCCTTCATGTCGCTGCACTAAAAAATCCCAAAGAGCCATCAAAACTTTGAAGGGGAGATTTGGATTCAGCAAAGGGGGCCCATCAACACCCAGCTTAATTTTGCTTCACGTCTTCCATGTGGCATTTTGACGACTGAGGAGTAGGAGCTAAAGAAGGCCAGATGCAGCATCTTGCACATTAAAAGAGCAACAGCCTCAGCAAGTCACTCTCAGTGACTGCTCAAAGTTACACGTGAAGTCCCCACACAAAGATGAGAATACAATGCCACTGGCACATTAATTTATGGAGAACTATGCATCCTTGTTTAGCTTTCCATCCAAACAGACACAATGTAAGCATAGGAACAAAAGCACATCTGTGATTTGAGAGCAGGGACAGCAGTCATCTTCAGGGTGGCAAATGTTCTTGTCACATCCATTAATAGAACACGGAGATACTCTGCTTGTTTCTGTATTTTAACAACCTGCCTGTGTGTCACTTGTCTGTTTATATTTCTCAGGCATGCTACCAAATTTCTATATTTATAGATAATTTCCACTTTTTAAATGTTTAATGTATTTTTACAGCTAGTGAGAATATTTTAAAAATATAAACTTTTGGTGCTTAAAAATGGGAAGGAGGATGTTTTTCAGAGAAGTTTTCTTCCTTTTTTTTTTTAACCAAATCTAGTGAGTGTGCATCTACTTTCATTTTATATTTCTCTCAGTAGAGCAGTAGAATGAGTTTCACTAAAATCACCCATCAGGATTATAAGCAACTGACTGACAGCAAAAAACAGATAAGAGAAGGCAAAAATTAGGAGGGATACATAAAAATTATTTTTCTCTTTCAGCTTCAAGATTATGATTTTGGGATTAAAGTATCACGACATCTCAACCTTTTTGCCTTTTCTCATATTTCCAAATTAATTACATTTCTTTAATGACCTACCCTGAAAGTTGCCATCATCCTACGTGCTCAATGAACTACTACTTTGTAAACAAAACCAAAACTAAATCTTTTGCCAGAAAACAAATCCTTTGTAATAGCATGTGCAGGCATTATGATGCTAAATCATGCAATAGTTATTCTCGAAAACTCATTGTGGGGGTTTTTTTCAGTAGTTCCCAAAATCAAACGTTTAATAAATTGTTTCTGAACCTGAAAACATCTAAACACACCTAGTAATGGAAAAATAACTGGAAATTTATGCATATGTGCAGCTAACACAAGGAGTTTTCTCAGTGTCTCGTTGCCCAAGTGATGTGCAAGGTGTTCTTTCTCAGAAGACGTAACAAAACTTTTTACTTTACACCCTGCCACTTTTCTACCTACGAGCTGCCATAGTCCCTGAGAGCTGTGAGAAGCTGCCTAGGTACCTCAGGCATCTCTCTGGCACCACACTGCCTGCAGAAACTGGCATGGCTCTGGACACTACCTTGTGAGAGCTTCTGTTTGGCAGCAGGATGAAGCTGTAGACACAATCAGTGCCACACATGAAATTGGCTTGCTGGTGTTTCAAAGTACAGTAAAATTTCATATACAGGATGACCACAAAGGATAAGTGACTTAAAAGGGGGAATTACAGATTGCTGTATTTGTGAGCTGTTTGGTTCTTGGTAGGATACTTGATGGAGGGTTGAATCATTGACAAAATCTGGTGTCCTTCTTAGAAATCCAGATCAGCTACTGTGAAAAACCCTTCCAGAAGCACCCAAAAGCATGGTATGAGCATACAGCTGCACATATTGCATCAATTCTCAAACTGTGGATGAAAAAGCCACAACAACTGGGAAACACATTTGGTTCTACCCGGGACTAGATCTTACCTGTTACAATAAAGCTGACATTTCTTTCAGCTCTTCCCACTTTATTGGATGCCACACAGCTGTAGATTCCAGAAGATGTGGTTTCAGCTACAATAAGAGTGCTAGCAGTCTGCAAAAGAAAGAAGAGGTTTAGCTCTCACTGGACCAGGAATGCAGTTAAAGCTTCCCTTTTCTTTTTCCTGGGGCACCATTGACAATCCCATCAGCCTCTCCATTCATTCAGTGATGGGCACCACTGGGGCTATTTAACAGAGACGCTATTATACACAGTTTTGGACAGGGTGGAAGAACAGCAGCAAACAAGGTCCTTGGGAGACACATATATTGTGTCAGACATAGTGTTGCCAACATGACTAGGGAAGGGAATGTCCCCCTATACTCAGCCCTAGTGAGGCTGCATCTTGAGTACTGTGCTCAGTTTTGAGCCCCTCACTACAAGATGGACACTGAGGTGCTGTAGTGTGTCCAGAGAAGGGCACGAAGCCAGTGAAGGGTCTGGAACACAAGTCTTATGAAGAGGGGCTGAGGGAACTGGGATTGTTTAGCCTGGACAAAAGGAAATTCACTGGAGACCTTGTTGCTCTCTACAACTCCCTGAAAGGAGGTTGTAGCCAGGTTGGGGTTAGCCTCTTCTCCCAAGAAATAGGACAAGAGGAAATGGCCTCAAGTTGAATCAGGGGAGGCATAGGATGGATGTTGGGAAAAATTCCTTCACTGAAGGAATTGGCAAGCACTGGAATAGGCTGCCCAAGGAAGTGGCTTAGTCACTATCCCTGAAGGTGTTTAAAAGCGATATAGAAGTGGTGTTTAGAGCCATGGTTTAGTGGTTGACTTGACAGTGCTAGGCTAACAGTTGGACTTGATGTTCTTAAAGATCTTTTCCAACCAAAATGATTCTATGATTCTACATTATCAGAGTCATTATAACCAAAAATAATTTCAATGTGTCTTTTAGGTTGATTTATCTCTTACTGATGATGTAATGATGTTACAAAACACGAAATGGGACACGATGTGGTTCACCTGAGATGAGCAGCCTGTATGGCAGCCAGGCTGCAAAAGGAACAGGTGAGGAATCCCTTAGGCACTTGGATAACGCTGGGAAAATTTAGCTCTTTTTGGCATTAAATGCATTCAATTTCTCTTTAATTTTTTAAAGTTAAGTGTCAGGTGAGAAAGGACAGGGGGAAAAGAGATGTTTATTTGTCCTTTTTTGGGAATATTTTGCCTTCTTGGACTTAACATTTCTATTATTAAATTATGATATGTGTTTCCTTGTGTTGCATTCTATCAACATCTTAAGTGGTCCGGCACACAATATTTTCATATATTAATATGACATGCAAGATGAGACCTTGGAAGGCCAGGGACCAAGAACACCTTTAGGAAAAAAAACCCCCAAAAACCTTATAATAATAAGACATAACTTTATGGTGATAGAAAGCCATGGTCTAATGGCTTGGGCACTAAGCGAAAGAAGAAATTGATGCAGAAACAACTGAAGTGTCATTCTGATATAGAACTGAGACATGGGGGATGCACATGGGTCTCAGCAGTGTGGCGTGCTCTCAGATACAGCTTAGTAGCTTAATTTTCCATCTTTCTGTCTCCATTTTATTTCATCTGTAAACCATGTGTTGACTGGAGTTACAGACAGAACTGGGACAGTGCCGAAAGGAAATTTCGTGGCCCTGGAATCCTCTTGTTTGGAATTATTTGGCTTTTCTAAAAATCTTCAAAATAATTTTTGTGCAATTAATACATTCTTTTAAGTCTGCCTGATTGCTGTAGTCTAGAGACAAGCATAATAGGGTGAGTCAGTAATAAATAAGGACCAGTTATCTGTGTTTCTACATAAACAATGGCTGAACATTTCCACTGTTTCTATGTCTCCTACTCCGAGACTTCACGGCTATCCCCAAACTCCTTGTTGAATGTCTAAATAATATAGATTTTCTGTTTTGCCAAAATATTCTTTAGTAGAAATAGTATATTACTTGAGCAAGCTGAGTGGAGTCACATTGCTTGATTTTGCTTATTTGTTTTAGAAAATTGCCCTATGGCAAATTCAAGACTGATTAACGATGTTAATAGTACCTCTACCCTGTTAAGCTGTCTCAACAACTAGCTACCTGTCTGCTAACAAACTACACCTTATTCCCAGCTAGAATTTTTTGGGTCTTCTGTGGGATGAAAGAGGCTCAGTAATACCAGACAGATAATTGCAGCCCTTAAAAAAATCACCCTGTTTTGCTAAATTCAGTGGGCTGGCCTCTACAAACTCCTAATTACAACGTGACGGTCCAGCCCTGGCTCTATTCTGTCATTCTCTTTGAATTCTTTCCAATTTTAAACATAATTTCATAAAGTGTGGACACAGGGCCCAGTGGCAGAATTCCTTTTATCAACACTAGCTCAGAATAGAAGGAAGTCCCATAACATCTGCCAGAGGAATAACGTGGGTGGTTAAACACGGCTTCTCTCATTCCAGACTTTTCATAGCAACTTTACTCAGGTAGAAACAGTGGCCTAAAACACACAGCAAAGGAAAATGAAGCTCTTACTCTTTGACTCTAGGGCATCTGTCTTTATCCTACTACATCCAGAACTGGAGCATTTCTGAGCCTGAAATACTAATGACAATTCTTCCTCCCACAAGTAGTCCAATGGTTTGGGATTTTTTGCTTTGGTTTGGTTTGGTTTTTTAGTGTAATATTGTCCTAGTTCCAGCCAGGCCAGAGTTAACCTCCCCAAGCAGCCAGCACAAACTGTATTTTGTCCTGACATTATCAGGCATTAGTATTTAATGAAAAATTGGAAACCCTGTTTGAGTTTTACTGCTCCAGCCCACTAAGATGTGATTATTACTTTCATTACACTGAGGGCACAACATACAGTTACACTTAAGCAGTGTGACTGCAGTTACTCACCGGAGGTTATAGATGATGCTTTTTCTTGCATATTAAAGGACCCTAGAGAACATTGCTCAGCACTGAAATTCAGTGGTTTACACTGATGCTTTTCCCCAGCTATGTTTTGGTTTTGGCCAACTTCCACTGTCCCAAATACTCCTCCTCTAGCAAAGGCTGAGGATCATTCCCAGCAGCCAACTTCCAGCCAGCCATTATCTTTTGGAGGGCAAGGGAGATATGAACATGGGCCTTAGTGGCAGAGAGCCGTTGCTGGTATGTTTACTTGATTAAGGCAGAGAAAGCCACAGTGTCTAGGAAAAAGCAAGACTGCCTTTGCAACAGAACAGACTACTTCAGGGACAATACGTCTTTTAGCTTAAAAATTAGTCATAAGGATAAGATAACATCTCTTTAAATAGTTTGTGAGCCCTCCAGTGGTGCAGTCTGTGTTCTGCATTGTGGATGCCAGCCAAAACCCACCAGAGAGAGTGTGCACAAAACTAAGATGGCATGTTGTTGTTCATTGAGCAATGATGGCTGTATGCAATCATTTTTCACTGCATTGTCCCTCTGTAGAGCTATTGCTGCAAAAGGAGCAAGAGAACAAGTTCACACAGGCTTTTATCACGTGGCTTCGCAACACAGTTTCAGGCCCTGGATTTGCGACCGTGTTGTATAGAGTAAAGCCTGAATCCAGTTGCCATGATCAGACAGAACGGGGCCAATCCTTCCTGGTAAACCAGACATTTTGAGCATCACTGGCCCACAAACTCCATATACCACCAGCATTTTGATTCTTTATTCCTCCTTTCTGCAGTCATCATCTCAGCTGAAGCACTATGCTCCAGGCCCATCTCAGAGCCAGGGGTTAGGGAAGTATATCACATTAAGCTGCTGCTTCTGCCCACAAGTGAAAGAAGCATCGAGCAGAAATCCGGAGAGATGGAAGAGGAAATTGCTGGTTTGCTCATGGTGGAAACTGATGAGAAAAAGATGGAGGGGGAAAGAGGATGCAAAGCAACTGGCATGATTGTTGTGCTTGGAGCCAGGGTGGTCTGGTCTTTCGCCCGGAAGGTCTGCTTGAATTTCTCTAGTCTCAAAAGAGATAGAGGATTCCCACTGCTTCAACTGATGGCCAAGAAGCAAGATGAGGTTTCAAAAAGTGGTTAGTACCTTGACTCTTCCCTTACTCCTAGGTCTCTGCAGTCACAGGTATAAACATATTCCATCCAGAGGTTGCTGTGCTAACTTCTCTGAACAGCCCATACATTTGAAAAACAAAATACTCTCAGTACTGATCAGGTTAGTGTCAGACTGCCAAATATTGTCGATACCCTCCTAGTTATGCTTTTAAGAAAACAATTTAAAAAAAAAAAAAAAGGAAATATTCTCTCCTCACTTCCTTGGATTTATCTTTGGTTAAAGGAATAATATTTAGGAAGACCCATTGGCAGTACACAATTGGATCGGTCTGCTTATGTCAAAGACATATGATGGGCATGCCTCACATGTTGGCCTGGAACATCAGTGCAAGACAGCTTCACAACAAGCTTCACCTTCAAGGACTGCCACAGAAGAGACACCAAAATATCTTCAATAGCAGGAGATGAACACATGGAGCAGAGCACCACTTTCCCCCTTGGGTCAGACAGGCAAGTCACTACCGTTAGCAAGCAGAGCTGCTGTTTCCTTTTGCATCCTGTATTGGTCCTCTCAAAAAGGCTATGAGACTGCACGCAGCTGGTTGACTCATAAGATCACACTACAGACAGCTACACCATGGACAACCCCTGCCCTCCTTCCCTGGGGAAGGTAGAATGAGGCAGTGCTCAGTTCTTGCCTCTCACATGCACTGAGGGAGGGGAGCAGTTTCAGGAGCTGGAGTGAGCCACAGCTCAGCGAGGCAGATGCCAAGTTCTGCTGGTTTTAATTTCTCCAAGGGCTTGGCTCAGCTGGCACCTTCCATAAATCTGCTTGAAAGCGTTGACAGCATTTCTAGTAGCACTCAGGAAGGCCCAGGAGAAGTTACAATGTGCTGAAAAAGAGGCAAGCTATGCTCCCATGGCTATCTTTAGCTTGACTTCCTAGGAAGATGACACTCTTTGTCTGTCCATCTGCCTGCCATCCTGTCCATCTGCCAGTATCCTCTCCTCCCTCATTGCCCAATTTCAACCAAAAATGACAGACAAGTTAGCTCATAGATGTCATGCATTTCATGAAAACCAGCTGTCACGCAGAGGAGAAAGATCAGTATGAGTAGTGTAGTAGTGAGCTAAACATCTTTCTCTTCTGCTTTGGGTTCAGATGGCCAATCAGCACAGATGCCCTGGCCAGACAGCTGACAGGTGTAGGGACTGAGAACAAACACAACACTTGCTTCCTTGACTCATCAGTAACATAGGGACATGAAAGAGAGCTAAAGATTTAAGGCTTGGCATAGAAGATGCAGGAGAGATGGACCCATCCTATTTTTCATTGTCAATTTTTGGTCATGTCCAAGAAGGATTGACTCTTCTGATTATTTTGCACTCCACCTTTATGTTGGACAGTCAGAGTTTTTAACACTACCCACAGTCAGCACGTGCCAGGTTGACTCATCATTGTCAGCTAAAACAGAGAAGGACAAGAGCAAGACTAGGTTCGATCTTGCAAAATCTTATTACGGGTTGACTACTTTCCAGATTTTCCCTGAAGTGAAGCAGTTTTGTCACTCACAAGTGACCATTAAAAGGGATCATTAAAATCTTGTTTCAGTAAGGTATTTATGCAGTGGAAAGCAAGGGCATCCATCCATTCACTCACCCACCTATCTATCCACATACATGTACTTGTACACATACACTTACACCTACAAATGATAAATCATGACTTCATGCATTACTGTTCTTTATATGCAGCTCCTGAAAGCATGCATTGTGACACAGATCAAGCTTTTTTTGATGCCCATTATTGCCAGTAGGACCTCAACATTTGCTTGCTAGCAAAGAAACCTTCTATTCCTTTTCAGATTCTCAAAAATGAATCTCTAGTATTTTATTTCCCTAAAGCAAGGGGTTTTTGTCCCATTCCCTAGAACTTTTTCTTGTACTCAGCTGCCTTCCTGTCTACTGTATCCCTCCCCTGGATTTATCATCCTTTGTTCTTTGTCAATACCTTCTACTCTCTCTCATCTGAACTCGCCTTCTTAACTCTCTTCTGTGTGTTCTCCATGCCCAAGATCTTTGCCCTTCTCTCCTGCAGCTCCCTGTCCCTTGTGTCCCTGGCATGAGGAGTGCTGACTCTTTCAAAGCTGTTGATAAACAAATATGGGAACATATACCTGATATGTATGCACTAATAACAATGACTACATCAGCTTTTATTGCAGATCATTCACAGGTTGACATTTGAATGAACACTCATCATAGTAAGAATAATAACAGTCGTCAGGATTAGTCCTGCATTATGCATAGGAGTTAGCTTTAGCTGGGGACACTGAGAAGTGATGAATTTTAGCAGCTGAATGACAGGAGGGTGTTTATGACCTGCTTACACGATAAGCCTAAGAATAGCCCTTTGTAGGACATCTCTGAAATGTCCCACAAAATAAGAATGAAATCTTTGGGTGGGGGAATCAATCACTTCAAGAGTTGTCTTATGATTAGCTATTACTATGTTACAGAGTTTTTCCATTCTGTCACTCAAGTTTCTCAATGTCTGTTTAGAAAGCCTTAAACGGAAGTGTTACTGAAACACTGTTGTTGTCACCGTGTCTCTGTTACCAGAAGAATAACGTTGCACAGGCTTCCTGCATTATTTTAACTGACAGACACAGGGTTTGAGGTTTTTCTAACTTTAAAAATATGCTTGTGGCTACCTTGATAACCACAGAAAAACAAACAACCAATCAACCTACCAAGAGAAAAGCCAAACTGGAGGAACTCAGATGTTCCACGTACAGAAACTGGGTGAAACTGGCACAATGTCTTTAAGCAAGGTGAATAAACTACCTCAATTGTTAAAAAGAAACCTTTTGACCATTCCTTGTTCATCTCTTCCCCTGATTGCAATAATCTCATCCTGCAGTCACCCCCATTTCTCCTTTCATGTTAACCCAAATGTGCAACTTTTAAAGTTTCTTCATCTATTTCCTACTGCTTTGTCTCCTGTGTCTTTGTTGTTTCCATTGAGCTTTGAGATTGTTTTCACCACACTTGCTACACTTGGATGTGGAAGTGGGGTAGACAGTGTTTAGATAGCAGGACTCCATTGATGTGGAAGTCTCTGGGCAAGCTGTCCATAGCCGTTTGCAGTAGCAGAACTGCTCACAGTAGCAGTCCACTGGAGCCAGACACTTTTAAAAAAATAAAAATACTGGATGCTCTAGAGCAGCTGCATGTGCACAAATCATGCAACTCACAGCTTGACCAGGGACCCAGGCTTAGAGAGCATTTTCTATTTCCCAAAGTAATTCACCTGTGCTTGAAAAGTTATGGAAGAGCAGCAGGAATCAAGAAACCTTAGAAAAGCTGTGAGAAAACTTCAGTAAAGAGATTGTTTAACTAACTTCCTCTTACCCATAGGGACCAGGAGGAATAAAGCAATGCAAGGTAGACCTTTCTTAGCTGAACTAAACAGCATGATAAGGAATACCAAGGAAAATCACTGAGTTTTCTGCAAAACTTTCCATGTAACACATGCAGAGATCATTCCTTGGTTCATTTCTGGGCACATTTTTTTTGAAAAGGGTTGCTTGCCAAAGACTTCAAACAAAACCTGCAGTTCTCCTGCAAGGACCCATTATTAGTATCTCCCTCCAGGGAGGAATTTATTTGCTGTTGACTGGAAGTTGCTTTGACATTTCAGCCACTCCTCTTCCGCTGTCTCCAAAACGCATGTCACACAAAGAGAATGAGGTTTGGTCATTAGACAGCTCCTTCTGCACCCTGTGAGCAGGTAGGACTTCACCTATAGCATGGCTAGATGCCTGCTGGAAAATAACCGATTCTCACCATCTTTTGTTCATCATTCCCCCTTTGGAACAGACTGTGTCTTCCTGTGCCTGAAATTATTTCCTTTTCCTCCTTCAAATCCCTCCTCATGTCTTAGTTTTCATGTGCTTTCCTATGATAGTCTTTCCCTAGGAAGCTGTTTGCTCCCATCTTTGCCTTGATCTTTAAGCACGTAGAGATGGCCAGCTAAATAGAGCAAATGCCTTACCAGGATCCAGACTGTTCCCATGTGCTGGAATGGTGCCACGAACACCTGTGGTGCTTTCTAAATAATACAGCAGCAGAAGAAAATGCAGTCCCAGGCCTGATTCTTGGCTGCATGCAAAGCCCTATTTATTCTGCGGTGTGTGAAAGGGCCCTAACCTGGGATCAATTTTAGTTTATATCTATTGTTCCATGCAGGAGACTGAAGGCAGCTATCAAGCAAAGAAGCTTCTCTACTCTGCTCTGGTGAGACCCCACCTGGAGTACTGCATCCAGCTCTGGGGTACCCAGTACAAGAGAGACACGGAGCTGTTGTATTGACTCCAGAGGAGGGCCATGAAGATGATTAGGGGGCTGGAGCACCTCTCCTATGATGACAGCCTGGAGAAGAGAAAGCTCCAGGGAGATCTTATTGCAGCCTTCCAGTACCTAAAGGGGACCTACAGGAAAGCTGGCAAGGGACTGATGACAAGGTCATCAAGTGTTAGGACAAAGGATAAAACCTTTAAACTAAAAGAAGAGAGATTTAGATTAGGTTTTAGGAAAGAATTCTTCCCTGAGAGGGCGGTGAGGCCCTGGCACAGGCTGCCCAGAGAAGCTGTGGCTGCCCCCTCCCTGGTAGTGTTCAAGGCCAGGTTGGATGGGGCTTTGGCAACCTGGTCCTTTGGAGGGAGGGCTTTGGGCAACCTGGTCTAGTGGAGGGTGCCCCTGCCCATGACAAGGGAGTTGGAACTGAGTTTTGAGGTGCCTTCCAACACAAACCAGTCTATGATTCTGCGATTCCTGTCCCCAGTGTCCTTAGAGTTACAAAAAGCATTTCAGTGTCCTTAGAAATGACAGGCTTCGAATAAGGCAAGCTCTGAAACGGATAATCTCTTGAGTCATTTCTGCAACAAATTAAACTAGTCTGTGAAGACAGATGCTGTGACAGTAGCATGGAGTTGTGAATCTTCTCCTGAGCAGCTCTGCAGCACAGACTACCCAACCACACCTAATCAGTCTCATGGCTAACCCAGGGAAGCGCAGTTAATCTAGGGCATCCTTTTGGAAACAACTTGATTTAGAAGTTTTAATTGATGGAGAATCCTCCATGGCCCTTGGCAAGCTAGTCTCATTGGCCTTCTCTTCCACATTAGACAGCAACAGATGACAGGCCTACTCATCATTCAGAAGTGCCTGCATCTCCCCATGGCCTATAAAAGAATGCTTTGCTTGACTAGACTCTTAACGTTTAGACAGTGAACACAGCTGGGATGAAACCCACCGCGCTGCCTCTGACTGAGATCTCACTTTGTTTCTGTAATCTGGATTCATTTGGCCGTTTAATTTTTTTATTGCAAGAAAATATCTGGTCATCTAATAATCTTGGACCACATCTGTGAATCAAGTCTCTAATGAGAATAACTTCTTTAATTCTCACAGAAAAAAAACCAAAACAACAAACCCACAGGAAAATGTGTAATGTCACAAAATGAAGCAAAGATGGCCTGGAACCCTGCCCTTGTGTTCCTGAGGTGCCTCAAGATATTACTGATCATCTCTAAGAAAGCAGATGTGGTGAATTCCACTGATACACTCTCCTGGCATGTCACTTACCTTAATATGACCGCATGCAGAAATAAGTACATCTCTACGTCTCAGCAGATAAATACCAAGTATGGAAGTTATTTGCATGTGTGCAGATCTTCAAATCTAAACAATATAAAAATACTGTCTCCTTTACTGTAACCTCGATAGCATCTTACAGTGACTTTCCAACACACACCGACATACAGAAAGGTTATCTGCTCACAAGAATCATACCTTTTTTTTGCCCTCTATTACAGCTGTTCGCTCAGTGATGCTCTGGATCCTGTTTCCTATGTTGCTGCCATCTTTCAGGATGAAAGATCCTTGAGTATAAGAGCAAAAGCCATGCCTGAAGACAATAAAAATTGAAGTTTTATTGATTTGGTGATAGAGTGAAACATTGAACATATAAGACAAAACAATACTTCTGGAACTGATCCATCAGGGAAACTGCAGGTGCTATGATGATCAGGCAAGTATAATTACTTTTCATAAAATCTTGAGGTTTGGAGCTTGATGATTGCATCTACTTTCACAGCCCCTCCTTGAATATTAGCTCTCTGGAGTCAGCGTAGCATTTAATCCACTGTGCCTGGGAGGTCAGGGTTTACAATCTGAGCCTAATTATAGGGCTGTGCAAGACCAACATCCCATTTCCAATAGTCCTGTTTTCAGCCATGGTTCTGACTTGGCTTCACGTGAGTTCATACCATCTTCAGCCTTAAATTCAAGAAAAGTTCTGTTCATTTCAAGATCCATTCCATAATACATTGGATGTAATTTCACTATGTGCAGGTTCTTTTTGATATCATGAAAAATGATGCAAGCTCTTGTTTCTGGATGTTTTCTTCGGTTCAGTTTACAAAATAGCAACATACCAATACTGGATTGAAGAATTACATGACACACAGTAAAAATAACTATAATCCTGCAAATTCACAAAGCAAAGTTAAGCAAACCTATACCTAATTGCCAAAGGGTTTTAAATGTTCATTTAATCTGAAATAATCAAAGTCATGTTAAGGAATCGAAATCTCAGGGGAAAAATGTTTTTTTCCTTATGCAACAAATTGGCTTCCACTCAGAACATTCAGGTGTGGTCATGGTAGAGCTAATTTGTTTCCCAAAGCATAATTTGGTACACATGGAAATAAACACATCGGAATGCTTCTTAAATGCTGTCTGTCCTCCTTCTTCTTCGAGGATATCTAGTTTTGCTTTTCATCTCAAATTTACTTGTTGCTTTTTCAATTCCAGCCTCAACAGTAGAGCTTAACCCTTCAGTAGGGTCAAGCTCTTTCAAATACGATACATTCCTTTGATCTTCAGTGGATTTGAAAGATAACAACTCTACTGTCTGTAATCAAATAGTTCTGACGTGTATCAGTTGCTTGAAGAAGTGATCTTTAGAGCCCAGTGACTGGATAACAGCATGAGATGCAATCCCAACCAAAGTAGGCTCATTTCCCTTCAGCTAACTGCAGTTTGCTTAAACTTTGTTTTATTTATAATATCAATGGTGCACTAACTTCACATGCTTGTTTTTAGTTGTGCAGCTTTGCGTCAAACTGGCCAGTGTCTTTGCAGGTATTATAGCTGAAAGACATCGTGATATGTAAACTAACTTGGTATGTAATCATTAGAACAGATACATGATTGTCTGCCCAAAATTCTTAACATGCATTGAGAGCTGAAGAAGCCAAAAACCAAAGTAGGCCATGGTCATTCATGCACAGAGAGAGAACTGAGCAATAGCATGGCAAGAAAGCCTTGTCTGCACAACCATTTCTTCCAGACTCTGGTTTAAAAGCCGGTTTCTAGTACGAGATTGTTGAGGCCAGGGTGTACAAAAGACAGCTCCATTAAGATATGTTGATGGGAAAAAAAGGGTTAAAATTTGGTCAGAAAGGTAGATGCTATTTACTTTGCACATTTAATGCTTTAAGAAATCTGGTTCCATAACAAAACTAGAACATAGAAGACATAAGAATGTTGGTAAGCTGATAACATTTCCATGCTGTAGCAGATACCAGAACCTATTTCATGTTGCCATCACTGTGAGCACACAAACAGGCAGTACCAAAGACATATACGTCCGTGTGACTGGATATTCTGGCTATCTCTATACAGGAAGACAGAGACTCTGAAATACAATTTCATCCATACTAAAAGTTATTTTTTTCATTTTTGTCCTTTTGAACAGATGGAAACTTGTAACTTTCCTCATTGAATGAATTTGTTTCTTTGTTACAATGTTGAAAAGTTGTGCTCTTTACTATGAAAGACCTTACAGAGACAAATATTTGGTAAAGGACAGGAAAAAAGTACAATACATCTTCAGAAACTACTTGTGCAGCTCTGAAAGGCATCTCCAGTCTCCTTTGTGGCAGATCTGGGGCCTCCAGGCTTAGTTATTATTATACTCTTCTTCATAATTCCTTGAAAAACACTATATGTATTTAGGTTGAAATGTGTAAGGGATGAGGAGGGTGTTATGTCTTTATTGATGCTTAGCACAATGGAGTGTTTATAACTCATTCATACAATAATACAAACCACCATCATAATTACAATAACATCACAATAACAAGAAAAGCACATGTAAAACACTAGATGAAATATTAGCCCTGAAGACACATATATGAACTCTACTGATTTCACATACCATGCTATCTCCAAACCGCTGATTATAATGTTAACTCAATTGTAGTGGAAAATCGAATACTCTTAATAGCTGTTGTCCATGGCTTTAATAAGAAAGGAGTTAAAATCAAGCTGAGAATACATTATCCAGCATCCCACAGTACACAGCAGATGTGAGTACTGTCGTACACTCCATGGTCTGCTGGCTCAGCAAACATTTACAAAGCAGCTGCAGTGTGGCTGCCAGGCAAAGTCTAGGATGAGACTCAGGCTCATCCCTTTGGATGCAGAACCAGATGCTTTCTCTCCTCAGCTGCCAAATACTCTCACTTTAACCTCAAAAGCACTAACAAAGCAAAAGGACAGAGAACACAAGCCACCTCCAGTCTCCTGAGCTGGTTACTTGGGCTAGTACTTGGCTATTCTTGCTGCTGCCAGTGGTGCCACTGCTTAAGCCAGCAGCATTGAGTAGAAATGGGGAATGGACAAGTGGGAGTGATTAAGGGTCCTGCCTCTTAACCTGACTTCAGCATTTGTAACAGCGAAAAGGCCCCCCTGAACTAAGATGTAGTCATCAATCCAAATGTTTGTGTTACGCACAGATGCTTGGAAAGAAAGGAAAGACAAATGAAAATATAAAAATTTACTCTGGCTGGGACCAAAATGAACAATCATCTTCCTGTTAATTCAACTGATGTTTCATTGTGGGTGTCCTCAGATAACATCAGCTACGTATGTTTGTGTTTTATAAAGAAATTGTAAGTTACTTCAAACTAGGCACTTGGTAAAATAGCAAGGGTGTTCTATTTGTAGCAAGAACCATCTGTGTTTGCAGCTAAATCCCACTGAATTTTGAGTATCTGAATCTTACTCCAGATACCTCTGGAGCTCATGAATTCCTGAAATGTTTTGTTGTGGGATGAGCTTTGCATCTTCAGGAAAGCTTACAGCAGGGTTACTGCCAGGTTAATGAAAAAGCACACAGTGTGCAGAGAGACTGATAAACAACCTGTTATCTGCCAGCACATTTCTAAGAACTTCTTACACCTGTTTCCCTGCAGATCCTTTCACATCCCGGCTCTGTGGGTACAACTATGCATGTGCAGAGAACCTATATAATAAATGCTACGGGGATGTGTATGCAAGTGTGTGTTTGTAAACATAATGCAAGCTCAGAGAGTGGTAATGGGACTCCGTTGTCTCAGTCGAGCAGGGGGAGAAGCAGGGCAGTCAGGTCTCTCATGCCCTAAGCAGTGTTTTCCATATGCCTGCGTGCGTGCTTGCATGCGTGTTGCCCGTGCGCGCACACACACGCTCGTGCACGGACAGGCACGCTGCGTCCTTTGTGTTGGCAGCCTGAGAAATGGGCTGCTCCTTCGCAAAAACAGAAGCTGTAACTTCTCCTGCGGGTTTCATGGTAATCCCAGGGCGGAGGAAGGAGGGGCGAGAGCCTCTCTGGGGCCCGGGGAAGCTGCCTGCAGCACAGGGCGAGCTCTGGCGGCAGAGCTGCTCGCCATCCTTAGCTTTGGGAATTTGCACTTCTTTGGAAGGGATGGGAAGAGGTTTATGCAACCAGAAGTAAGTTCAGCTTTATAAAAGGTCTGTGATGTGCGGAGCTGGCACCAGTGGGGGCCCAAGAAAAGAGGTCTGGGGGAGGGGAGCCAGACTGCTTCTCAAGAATACATCAAGCCCTTAAGGAAGCAGAGTGTGCCATGTTTGAAGATGCAAAGATAATCACAGTGCTGGGAACCGTCTTGTGTAGCGGAGGAAGCCAAACAACAAGAGGAAAGCAGCATATGCTCCTGATTTCGCACAGGAAGCTAGCAGCACCTCCTGCCAAAGTGAGATAAGAAAACTCCCATGGCCTATTCTGGACAAGGCCATGGTTATCAACCTTAGCTTCACACTGTCCTCACTCCGCTCCGCAGTCCGCTCCCTTTCCTAATGAGTTTCAGAGCCCTCACCTCTATTAGCATAGAAGCATGCCAAGCACAATAGCGTGGTATATTTATAACTATCGATGGGGAAAAGTTTCCAGGGTAAGAGTGTACTTCATGTCATCTTGATGTATTTCACTGAAATCAATCCACAAACCACCTCCAAGCTAAAGGCATGCCTATGAAACTACTGATCTCAGAAGAAAAGTGGGTTTGCTGTCACCCCAGTGACTTACAGCAAAGCGTAGGAGCTGAGGTAAAGGATTTGTCTACTTATTCACAGGATAAATTTGACTTTATGATAGACAGTCCTAAGTGAAAGCCCTAGACCCACCTTGTGTTCAGACCCATCTTCTTCCCCAACCTGCAGTTCTGCATTTGCAGTTCAAGCATTACAGCAACAAACATCAGCAGAAGAACCTTGATCTCCACACCAGTTGGAAAAGCACTCGTCTTCTGTCTTCTCACCCTCTCCCCTGCCAAACCCTCCCACGTGATGCCAGAGGCCATTGCAATGTTTCCCTCCCATAACATCCCATTCGCTTCTGTAAGCATTCCTCTTGGCAAAGCCTTGATCACACTCTTATTTACTGAGGTAGTGTTTGGCAGTTGCACCAGTACTAGGAGCAAGAGGAAGCCATCCTGTCACTGATGGTGACCATTTTTGTGTGTGATTAACAGCAGGCATAATGTTTTTCTCAGTAACTACCCTTTTTTTAGAGCAGTGATCCATTCCTAGCAGCATAGGGGCAACATTATTACAAATTCAAGTTGGGCTGACTCACGTCTTTCAAGAGGCAGTGGTGACGACATTAAGACAGGAACTCTGGATATTCCTGGAATTGTAAGGAATATATAGGAGCTGTTTTCCACTTGGAAGTTATTAAAAAAAAAGAATCTGAATTGCCTGCTCCACACCTTGGCATTCAGCACCATGTGATTGGTAGCACGGAGCTGGCATGGCCACTTGTCCTGGGGAATATTGCATCCATTTGAGTCAGGAAACAGAGAGGGAAGAGAGTAGCAGGGAGTATGTACAGGTTGTGAAATGTGCTTAATGGGGATGGGGGGGGGGAACATGTGCTGGCCCCCCGCCAGCTTTGGCTGTAACACTATAATAGGCTTGTCCATTAAGGAGCTACGGTCCAAGTGTTCCTGTTCTGGGTCAAAAATAATTGGTTAGAGGTTGAAATGCCAGCCCCACTGCATTCAGTGGCAAAACTGCAGCCAGCTGGGAGTTCATCCTGAGCACCTTCCCTGATGCACAGTCACTCAGGGTACATAGGTTAGTGGTGCTATGAGGAAATCTACAAATGGTAGGAGTTGGATACCGTTTACATCATACGTCATAGTTTATTTATATTCATTTGAGAGCTTGACAAGGAATGCCAAACAAGAAGTCCTGGCAAGACTGGTGCAGGTTCTTCCTCTGCATGCCCTTCACCTCTCTGCTCTCACTGTCACTGGTCCCTGCTGCTGTCCACTGCAGTGTCAATGTTGGCTCATCAAGAACAGATGGAACATCACCAGCCCAACTCACTTCAGGCATGCTCACAACTCCCAGAGAATATCAACTGTCTATCACCCCTCTTTATCCTTGGTCTCCAGTGTGGGAGTGGACATGTGATCAAGTACATCAGGCACTATTATCTGTGCTGAGAAGTTATTCACTGCTGAGCTGCAGAATGGCCAGTGAATTTCTCAGTGGCCTCAATGCATTAGAGGTTAGTTTGAGGTCCTGGTGCACTGCTCAGTTACCAGAGTGAGGACTGAGTTATTTTCTGTTTGGTAGCATGCTCTCTGTCCCCTTTGAGAAGAATACTTAGAGGCAGAACACATTCTCTAGGGGAGATCCCTAATATTCGGAATGCTGTATCCTCCTGGTGAGCATCTTTGAAAACAGTAGGGTATGTGGCACTCATGGTCTTGTTGCACATCAACATGGCTCTATGGAAAAATACATTTTTGACAGTTGTACACTGTCTTTACTGCTACTATCTACAATCAACCAGATAAATGGATCATGTTTCCCTCCCACAGTTATCCTTTCCAAACATTACAGCTTTCCCTGAACTATCCCAGTATGCTACCACAGAAAGCTGATTGATCTAAATTATCTCAAAAGAAGCGTTAAGATCAACAGCAGTCTTAGCTATCCCACCCTTCATAAGCCCATGCTCACATTTCCACAGGAAAAAACAAATCACCTTTACATCTGCATACTTGAGAACCACTCAACACTAGCTATTTGCAACAGAAAATGCAAATGTCTGAGGCTGATGGTCACAAAACCGCCACATTTTGCTTCCAGCTTCTATGTCAGTACTTCAAACCCCTGGCCATCAGGGAACATAATAGTATTTGAAAGTAGTTTGTCAATTTTTTGCACATCCTGAATACCTGAATTTTTCTCACCTTGAATTGGTTATCAGATCTCTTTTGCTTCTTGACCCCCTGTTTCCTGCTTCACACTGCTTAACATTCTTCACCGACACAGAATACCAGCAGATTTCAGCCAATCCTTCCTTCCTTCCTTCTTGTCCACCTCCTTTCCCTCCTTTGCTGGACTGTAATCACTCTCATCTCCCATGTGGTCACTGTGACTCAGCCTCTACTTTCTCTGAGAGTCCCAACCATGTCCTCCATAGAGGAGCTGAATGTTGGCTGGAGCTACAGATGGCTCAAAGCAGGAGGTTTCCATAAGCACTTAGAACTTCTTGCTGGGAAAAAAGTGTTTTATTTTAATAGTCTGTGTTGTAAAGTGTTTGGTTGAGCAGCCAGAAACCTAAAGAGAAAGACCATGAAACCTCTACATGCAATCTCCACTCCTACTCTCTGTTTCCTCTATTTCCAAGTAAGTTTCCTATATACAAAGTCCAAAATATTGTTCAGGCCCTTACAGCATAAGTTATTTTCCATGCAGAAATCACTCCCAACAACTCACTCAACACAACCTCCCATCTATAGCCTTACAAGATCCAGGTATCCAAAACACCCTCTTTTTCTTTGCTCTCCTGACTGGATCCTCTTGGATCTAAAAAAGAGTAATTTTCACTAATCTATTTACACGGTCCTTAAGTACTCCTTGCCTTGCTGACAAGCAGGAAGCACAACTAGCACTCTTTCCATTTTCCAGTGATTAACAGAGGAGACGAAAGAGCTATTGCTGCACTGAGACTGTTTTTCAAGATGGTTTGTTTTCAGCTTCACTGGAAGTAGGGGTCTGAGAGCAGTTCTGGACTGACTGGAGTGAGGGACTGGAAGGGCAGGCAGAAAACAAGGAAGGGATGAGAAAGAATGGAGGGAAGCATTTTTAAGGAGAGAGGGGGTTGATTAGAGGGAAAACAGGAAGAGAAAATACTGACAGATGTGGATAGAAGACCAAGGATCCATCTACCCCATATCCTGTCTCAACAATGACCATGAGCAGATGGTTGGGGATGAGTAAGAGCGGGACTAACTTCAGATACTTCCTCCTAATACTCCCCCAGTTACCAATTATTATCAGCTCAAGAATTGCCCATGATAGAAACTGTTTCTAAACCTTAGTTTAGTCTTCCAAGACTTTATGCAAACTTTTCAGCTCCCCAAAACCTGGAAAGGAGTTTCAGAGATCTGTATGATCTCCTTTTTTTCTGTTCTGGATTGTACCACTCCTGGCTTCATTTAATGGCTCCTACTTCTTGAACTGAAAAAGCCGTACACAACTGATCCTCAAACATCTGTGTCCTTCACAAGTCTGTAGATCTCTATTGCATAGCCCCCAGAGCCATCTCTTTTTCTGTCTGCAGAGCCTTGACCTCTCTCCTCACTCACCTCTCACACATTCCTCTCATTCCCTGAAATGCCTTTGATCCTTTTTGTTGTGCCCCTCCTGGTATGCCTTCCAGTTTGGCTGCATCCTTTGACATGGAAGGATCAAAACTGTTCATAGTATAAAAGATGTTGGTAATTTATGGAACTTGGAGTTATCACGGTGTTCTCTAGTTTGTTCTTTATTTCTTTCCTGGAAATTCCCAACAATTTGGTTTTTGAGCTGATGATGATTGTGATTGTTTTCACAAAGCTGTGTATCATCACAGCACTCAGATCTCTCTTTGTGGTAGTAATGATCAGCCAACAGCCTTTTCACATGTGCAGCCTTTTCACACTTACATTTTACACATGAAAGTCAGGTTGTTTTTTCCTGTGTACATCATGCACATCTCCTGTCAATGAATTTCATCTGCCACTTTATCACTCAACTACCCAGATTCATAGTTCTGTGTTTCTTCACAATCAGCCCTCCTCCTTACAAACCTGAATAACTTAGTATCATCAGCAAACTCTGTCACCTCCTTACCACCTTTTCCAGGTTATTTCTGAACATGTTGACAAGTGCAGAGACCGGCATCAGCTCCTAACAAACTCCACTGGTCACCTCCCTATGCTGCAAGAACTGACTGTTCCTGCAGCCTCTAGTGTTTTTTTTAACTGAGTATTTTTTATGAGCCTAATCTTACCTCACATGCCGTGTCTGTTCAAAGTCTTCTGCAAAGGCTTTTTGAAAGGCTTACACGTGAAAGGGAAAAGGATGCTAACCAAAGTTTGTATATTTTTGTAAAAGGTGTGCTCGAGCCAGTAATAGTAATCCATTCATAATCACTCCTAAGCACACACAGAGTTTGACCTGGTGCCTTCCTTTGGCCAAGAGCCCCTGCTAGTGCAGGAGCAGGTTTCTGGCTATGGGCTGGGACATCCCACTGGCTTGGACACCGCCAGCGTGCTTGCGACGTGCAGTCCCCACGTACAGCTTGTGACACACTTTAGTTTCTATGGGCTGGGCCACAGCGAGTAAAAGATCAAGCAATGACATCCAACCACCTACATGACCCTTATGTGTTCTTCTTTAAGGCTGGGTGTCAGACTGTCCTTAGTAAAGACAAGAGACTACCCTGTGAAGGTGACAAGAGGAAAAAAAAAAATGGGGAAAAAACCAAACAGCCCAGAGAACAGGAAGTGAAAAAAAGATAGGAGAGCGAGGGTGAGAAGTTTCATACTAAGCAGAGCGGAACTGACCATCTGGGTGTCGCTGTAGTCCTTATGATTTAGGTTTGGTCAGTGATCAATTAAAGAAATTCCTTGGGCAACTTAATGCATTTTTGTCTAGAACATTTTAGAAATAGACTTGGAAAACTTTGATTTGAAGTGGTCTGGAAACTAGCAATACTAAAATTGAGAGCTTAAGTTTCTGGTTGAGCTAAGACCTGCAGTGACACCATTTACAGGTTGCAGAATAAATTCATCAGTACATCCACTGTGTCACTCTGAGGACAGACTGGGGAAAACTGTACACAGTGTATAGCATGTATTTGCCAAGCTTATTTATCCATGTGTATATGTCAGGTCTGATTTATGTGGCATTTTGTAAGTACAATGTGAAAAAACATTTTAAAGATTCCAAAATACTGACTGAGGACAAGGATACAGTCCTACTAGAGGTTTTCAGAGAACTGACTTCTGGCTCACAGTGGTGGGGCAGAATGAGATGCTTCAGCAAGTTGCTTGTTCAAGCTGAAGCAGATCAGATGCTATTTCACTCCTCTCTCTTGGCTTCAAATTCTCTGCAAGTCCATGCCACTGCAATGCACACTCATGCCTGTTCCTCGGCATTTTTTGAAAGATATGTGAAGAACACGGGGTCTGATTTTTGTCTATGCTAATCTATGTCCCCAGCCATAGTAAAATAAGGGAATAGTTAGCACATGTTTTCACATACCCATTTAAAGTACCTTTACATAACTAGACCACTGCAAGAGGATTTTCTTGTAATAGATGGAAGGCACAAAGGCCACCAGCAGCCAGATCCTCAGCCAGTGTGAATTTAGAGCTGAGGATCTGGCCACATGTCAAATTAAACAAAAATATTTTTGAACTACCTGTTTATTAATGGCATCTGACCTACTTTTACCAGCTCTAAGGACGTAGACTTCCCCTTCCTGAAAATAGAAGGTGGCATGGGGAACAAAACAGTCGCTGTGGGCAAACTAATGGGCATCAATGTTTTCAGGCATCCAACAATTAAATTTGGGTGGTTCAGTACATTTCTAATTAAGTACAATTAACATTTGTTCTTTACTTGTTCATTTTACATACCTCGCTGATGTTCCAAATCTGGTTTCCCTGATAATCTATCCAAGCACATCCTAACGATTCTGCCTTTCAATCCCTTATTAATACACTGACATAAACAATGCAGAAATGCAATTAGACTGCTATGCACACATGGGCTGCATCCTCTTCCACTGAAGCCTGTGGGACTCTAGCCATACACTTTCACTATGGTAGTTTCAGGCTTTCTGCTTCTCCGGGGGAGTTTCCAGTTTCCATTTTTTGCCTCACTGAGATCCATGACACACTCCTCTTCCTCCCTGTGTAGTGCTGGAGAGCTCTTTCTGTGGAAAATATTCACATGACCCTATCTCCACAGTGCAGACAAGGCTTGAAGGGTGGCCATATTCCTGTCTTACCACTCCATGTTAAACCAGTAGTGATTCCACTGTGGAGCATGGACCCACATCAGAGCATTGCAGATGTCATGGTTTCCTGATTGGCTCTTTTAAGTAGCAGTACCACCTTAGGTTATTCCTGCACACCCCCTGGTCCCTGCTGCCTGCTTCTGGCCTCATCTTCATTCCCTATTGCCTTGGTGGTAAACACAAGGGTCTACCTCATATCCTGACACTAACATCAAAGCGGCAGAGAATCAGGTAGCAGTTTTTCCAATGACTGTTTTTGTAGGCACCTTCGGAATACTGTCATGTTTCTCTCTCCCTCCTGCACACACACATGCAGAAAAAAAGCCAAAAGAAATAGGAACCCACAGACTGATGTAACAGTAGGGTCATAAATTAATAATCTGATATTTGGTTTGAGACTAAACAAAATTGCTTAGGAGAAAGGGAGACAGTGAGGTGGTGGGAGAGCTGGAACAGTCAAGATAAAATTTCAGTGTTGCAAGGCTGCAGTTTCTGAAGGGCCAATGGGTCAAGCCTTGGGAAAAGCACACTGAAGATCTCTCCTGAACTGCCCACATGGAAACGTCCAGAAAGAAGCGGCTCCCAAACAACACTGCAGAACCACAGAGGAAAACACTGTTTCCGCAGAGCAGTATCACTGTCCCACGTGCCTTTCTTGGCAATTTCTGCCAGACCAGTTTAAGATAAACACAAATCTGCTGAAGAGACTCAGGTCAAGAACCATTAACATCAAGCATGCTCCTGACATGCAGACGCTCGTTCTACAGCCTCACAGCTGATGATTTTTAGGTGGAGCCCAGCCTTTGCAAGCGCCTGCAGCTGCCTGCCCCTCTTCCAAACAACCCAACCTCAGCAAAAATGAGGCCAGAAAAAAAACTCCAAGGTGGTAGGAAAGAGGCCAGGGAGGATCACAGACACTGTGGGACAAGACAAGTGTCCCACAGATTGTCTTCTGCTATATCCACTGAGCTGCCCAGCCTGGGAATGTGGCTCTGCTATAGAGCAGCAGAGTAAGCTGGAGTGAGATACCGCTGGAAAAGAAGTTTCTCAGTCATTTAAGAAAGACTAATCTTTAATTTTTAAAATTGCATTTTATTTTCATTCTCTTTGCATCTTCTACTGTCTTTTGCCTGGCATCTCTGAATTTACAAGCTCTGCATAAGCTTTAAACCCACCCCCCTCCAGACAGCTTTTCTTGACTCTTCTATGTTTCCTTGATAGGGTGAACATCGAAAGAGAATCTTTCCACCTATCCATCTAGTTAGCTAGCTAGCTAGCAAAAGGGTATTTAGTGGCAACAGAGCTAGTTTAAGCACAGTAATTTTAACAGAAAATGGAGAAAAAGGAATTTTAATGACATTGAACTCTCCATATCCCAAAAAGTCAAATTTGTTGAGCAATTTTACAGGGTTTTTTGTTTGTTCGTTTGGGTTTTTTGTTTTCATTTACTAACAGGAAACTATGGAAACTTTAGTTTGCTTAGCCTCCTGTTACTGGCCTGAATAACGTAGAGAGGCAAGTTATGCAAACTGATTGTATTAATTGCAAAGCATTTAAACATATCTGTGTTTTACTTGAAAACCATGGAATCTACTGAGGTATTTTTAGATTTCTGAAACATAAATACCGCCTGGACCAGAAATCAAAAGAAGCAACCACATACCCTAATGGTTTCTATTAAGAAGCCCATAGGCAACAGCACTTCAAAAATAAAACCATCTGATTTATGCACTACATGTCATTCCCCAGCTTGCAGTGGTAGCACTCCAGTGATGTAAAGTTAAGCACACATATAAATTTTGAAGCAAACAGATCTGTACACTACAAGGTCTTTGCAGCAACGACATCTTTTTACTCAGAGTGTGTACACACTGTCCTGTGGCATGGGACCCAGAAACTTGATGGGAAGTAACTGATTAACACAGTGACCCGTGGGGGTTTATCAGCTTACTGTACAAGGTACCTCCGTGCACAGAAACAGGCACTACTTGAGCAGAGTGTTAGTATTTTAGCCTTGGAAACCTAATGCTGGACAGGTAAAGCCAAAGAAATGCTGTAATGACAGGATAAGATACATTTTTTGTCTGCTGCACACACCTTAAATCTATTGTTTAGGAAAACCGCTCCTCACACAAAGAGGAAAGCATAGCAAAATAAGTGGGATTACAGGGAGGACACATGAACTGACACAGACATCAGCACAAACAAGGCATGCCTGATGCCCAGGTAGGCAATCCACTCTGCTCCCTTCCTGGAGCAGGAGACAAAAGTAAGTATTCAGGTATTTCTGCCTTTCTGGGATAGTTAATCTTTGTCATATTATTATTCAGAGGGAGTCATGTCACTCCTCTCAGGCAAAGCATTAAAAATGGTGCTCTCCAGACTACTTCAGCGAGTGTTTGAAGGATAAGGAAGGGGAGGGGGTTAAGGAGAATAGTCACAGAACAATTAGAAGGCAATTTGGAAGCAAGTCTGGAAACAGCCTTGTAACAGAGCCAAACTGTTACATTTCTCCTTTGATCACCTGCTCAGACACACTTCTAATTAGCACTCAATTGAGTCTACAGTTTAGCACATTATTACACACCTGCTTGCGGATATTAATTTCTATTTCTGATGACATGCTCTCCTGTGCTGTAGTGCCCATTTGTGCTTGTTAACAGAAAGGAATATTTACAATAGATGAGCACCATGTCAGCTCCCAAAGAAGAACCAACTGTTTTCTTGGGGGTCACACTATGATTTCCACCCAGAGTATGCACTGATGTATAAACACTTGAAAGAAACCAAAAGTTTGAAAATTTTCATACATGCCTTTCACAGGGTTTCTCTACTTAAACAGTGTGATTTATTTCCTTTTATACCTTGCACCTATAAGCAAAAGTAAACTAATGCTCAGAATGTTGTCCTTCAAAGGTAACACAACAAATAGAGGAAATGCAGCTCTCACCTGTCCTGGAAAAGGAGAATTTCAGGTTATACCTACAAAAGGAGAGATTGCTAGTGCCATCTCTTGGTGAGAAGGGCACAGAAAGCCACCCATTTCCATAACCCCAAAGCAAGGTGTAATAGGAAAAAAGCCCACGTGAGCTTCTAGGAAGTGCTGACTGATCACAAAGCACTTACAAGCACCCTTAATTTGAAATAAGACATTTGCCCTATTTAATTGAATGCAGTGTCTTCAGCACGTGCTTAAATATTTGGTTGGATCGGCACTAAACCCCTATTCTGTGGAAGCATTAAAGAAGTTAAATCCTATGTAAAATTCTTAACTTTAACTGAAAGTGAGAAAATGTTGGTTCCTAAACTTTTGTTAGGTTTGTAAATATCTTCGTGGTGCTGTGATCCAAATACTTTGAATGTTTGAACACTCCAATAGTACCTTTATGCTAATGCCATTGTGGAGGTTGAGTGTTAACAATTAAGATTGTGTAAGATTCCATGATCCCGAAAGGGCTTTGGATCAATGAGTCAACACACAGACTTGGAATAGTAAGAAACAGAGAAAAAGCTTAAATATAAAAGAGGATTAGTTAAGTGCCACATCAGCATCAAGGAAGCTTGTATGGCAACTTTTCTTTTACCCTGTTGAAATACCATCTGGAGAACTCTGGGCATGTTTGGCTTGCTGAACTAAATCTATGAGTCAATGCATCATGACAGAGATTTAAACTTCATAATGGAAAAAGTCTTGAAGATTATTTCTGTTGAATTTCAAAAGAAGCCACACAAGGGAAACCCTGGAAATCTCTATGAGAAAGCATGTGAACCTTCCAAGGCATTGTTTGCAAGGCTTCACTCCAAAAAAATAAAAAGCAATTATCATCGTCGGACATTGCATGCATGAATAGTAGATAAATCTAAGTAGCAATACAAAATAACAACTCTGCCCTCCAGATGCCAGTAGTGATGCAGAAAAAGTTGCAATGTATGTGCCTACATGTTTACTAAAAAAAGACATTGATTAAAAGTATACAAACTCTACCAAGAAAGCAACGATCATGGCAAGCTTTATTCTTGTTAAAAAAAGGTATATATTTAAATGTAATTGCAAGGAAAGGCATGGTAAATAGAAGTAAGAAAGCTGTCCTACCTTGTTTTAGAACGGTTTTGTCTACAGGGATACCACATCCATGTAATTTTAGGCTGAGGAATACCATACACGGTGCAAGTCAGCACTTGTTTGGTGCTCAATAAATACAGATTGGGATCAGGGAATGATGACACGGCATTTTCATATATCTGGGGTTTCACTGTAAAGGGTAAAAGTTGGAAAGCAATTAAAACCATCTCATTTCCAATGTATTGCATGATCATGAAAATACTACATTCCTGCAGTGTGAGCAATAAGAAAAATCCCCAGGAGAACAAAGTAAAACAGCAGGCTTAAGTCAAGTCAGATGAGTGGTTAGCAAAACATTCAAGTCATCAGGAAGAAGAACGTGACCACGGAAGACAGAAACCCTTCTAATGAAAACCAGTGTCCATCTTTTGATTCGAAGATGGGTCTGTCACCCTGCCTATGGGGTTTGGATTGCAGTCCATGAAAGTCACTATGAAAACCCACAACGACCTGAACTGTGCAAGATCAATGAAAAGGTAGGTCAGTGAAAATTCAGCACTTACATTTTCAGGAGAATTGTAGGCCCACACTGTAAACTTACCATTTACTGTAAGAGTGACTGTATGATTCTTAGACAAGTTCCACTGCCGCATGCTCAATATTATAGTGTAGTTTCCAGCATCTTCCTCAGCAACATCTTTGATGATTAACGAATAGTCTTTAACCACGTACCGGGCACACTTTTCAGCAGCAGGTAGCCCATCTTTTAACCTGTTCAAAGGAATTCCAGAAAACAAAACTTTGAAAAGGAATGTTGCTTAAACGGCCTGCATTATTTCATTTCACAACATTTCTAAATCTTTAGGCAAGGATAGCATTTACAGTTTCAGTTTCTGTTTACTAGAGGCTTATCCTTTCCTTTACAAATAAGATTGCTGGTATTTATAAAGCACTGTGGAGAATACCATTCAATATATTAAAATTTATAAGGATCTGACAGAGCTCCACAGTATGTGAGAGCTCCTGAAAATGCAACTCTCTCTCTGAAGATCCCAGATTTCCATGCCTGTGCTGCCATTTAGTCTACAAGCCAACCATTTTGGCTGAGTCACTCCATTAAAGGTTGTGTCATCCAGCACTGACCATTACTTTATGACCTCAAAATACATCCTGGGACAAAGTATTACAGTAGCCTAAGCACAGCTGTAATTTTAGGAAGAGGAAGACTAAGTAGATTAGATAAGCACTTAAGAATCAGATATCCTGCTATCAAGTGAATGTTTTTGAAGATAACAGAAAATCAACATAGAAAGTACTAACTGTTGCTCACACACAGATTCCCAAAGAAGCGCAACATTTTTCTTCAATGTCTAAAAGACATCATAAGGCACATTTTGGTAGGTTATGTATGAAGGTTGACATGATGTTAGTAGAAAAGTGCAACAGCGTTTCACTATGATGATGGACGTGATTAAAATGATTCACAGGTCTTAGAAGTATTTACAGGAAATTCTTACAGTTATTAGAGAGGTATTAAAAATGGATCCAAGAACTATGGGTGATTTAAGCATTTCACTGTATCTGTATTTTATAGAATCATAAAATAGTTGAGGCTGAAAGGGTCCCTGGAGATCATCTAGCCCAGCTCCTTGGTCAAAGCAAGGTCATCTGGTTGCCCAAGACTATTCTTAGTCTGGTTTTGATTATCTCCAAGGATGGAGACTCCATAGCCTCTCTGAACTATTTTTTCCAGTGTTTGACCAACCTCACAGTGGTAAATTAAAAAAAACCCAACCAACAACACGCCCCCCAAAAAAACCTCACAAGCAAACAAATACAAATTACTGTTTAAATAGATTTTTTTTTCATTTCAGAAGTTTTTGATACATATGTATAGTCAACAAGCCCAACCATTAAAGAAACAGAAAATACTGTATAAATTGCTAGCATCAGCTTCATTCTCCCCCTTAATTTTCCATTTGCAGCTATAAATGTAAATGAAACAAAATGTTTGGAGCTAAAGTGATTTCTGGTTGTGACCAACATGATCTCTTACTGTTCATGTATGTATGGTTTGTTTCCTTAATCAGTCTTGTCATAGACCCTTTGTTAAAGTGCAATGAATTGAGACAGAACTACTGGTATTTAAAATGATTATATCAAAAGAAAAAAACAAAAAACACTTGAGATAATGACTAGATAAGATTGTTTTTTTAAAGAAAAGTGGTTTGGGTTAATAAAAAAATCTGTTCAAAAGGTTTTTAGCACAGTATACATGAGCTAAAGTGAAAACTTCAGTCACTAAAGTAGATCTACAACCTGTAGATCACCATGTAATAGAAACAACTTCCATTGCTTTTCCAACATTTTGTGCCTGTATGACTCAAGCAGTTAAAGCCACCTTTTCTTTCTCCTACTGTCTGAAAAACAAATTCAGGTCTCATATCTAGGCCTGAGTGAAGCTGGATACACCACTTTGGTCAAGGTTGATAGACTATTTAGCTGTAGACTGTCCATTAATTTCAGTAAGACACATATTTGAGAATCTGAGCTTTAAAATTTCCAGATCTTTTTTGCACATGAAAAATGGAGACAATGTTCTCATACATTGTTAAAACCTGGGACAACCCTGAAACTTCCAATAAAACTCCACAACTTTATTGGCTCCAGTTTGTTGCCATTTCAAGGGGTCTTATCTGAGTATTTTAGCAAGATACTCTTTTCCATCTAAGAAGATACCCAATACACATATGTGGAAGTAAGTTGTCCTACCATATCACCTCTGGAGAGGGAAATGCCTTCACTTTCATTGACAAACGATAGGATTTTCTTCCAGCTACAACCTCCAACGCAGTTTTCCTTCGACGTTTCAAATTAATGAACCTTTTATCTAAAAGAAAAGGAAGAATGCATCTGTATTACTTATTTCCAGCCTGCAAAAACAGTTGATCTATTAAAGAGAACAGGAATCCAAATAAAAAATTATCTTTAATATTCTTGGTGTTCCCACATGGCAAGAGAAGAATAAACCCTAACCTCCTAAAGATCTAAAAAATATAGGGGATACCACAAATATTCAAGAAACAGAGACAGAGTTCCCAGGCCATGAATCTGCCTGGAGAAGATACGCTGTAGCTGAAATTTATATTGTGCTTCAGTCAACAAAAAAGGCACTGGTTTCCACACAAGAGAGATAAGGTGGTTTGTGGTACATGGGAAACTGAACTAGATGAGCAGATGACCATTCCACCCCTAAAGGCCAAGTATCAATTAATGTTCCAAAAGAAAATATTCTGCCAGAGAACATTTAAAGGACCTTCAGAGAAACAGGAAAGGAAAAGGCAGAAATTTTCTTTATCATTGGTAAACAGCTGTTTCATCAAACAAACAAATCTCTATCACTTCATTGGAACAATCTCAACCTTCTGGGATTCATTGTTTTCAAGTTGTACTGCCCCATATTTCAAACTCTCTGGCAAACTTATGGGTTTAACCAAAGGCATAAATAGAATATTCATACAGTATATTGAAAAAGTTTGTTGTCTTTTTTTTCCCCCTAAAATGCACTTTTGTAAAATAAAACTTTCAAAACATGAAAAATTTATTATTTGACTGTCCTTTCAATAGTACCTATGGTGCAATATTTACTCACATTATGGACTGCAAAAGGGTATTGGATATCTGTTAAACAAGTGCAATATTGAATCTCACTCGCCACGTACATTGAAAGAAAATGCACAGGACTAATCAGTGGTTTCAATGCATAAGCGAGGTTATACTTAAATATATAACCCTGATTCTGGAAACCTTTATTCACACAGGTTCTTTCTAGTAACATGAGTATCCCATAGATGGAACTGCCTATGTGAATAAGAATTTACAGGCTCACTTCAATTGTTCCAGCTTGTCCGAATATAATTTCAGTCTAAAACACAGTTTCAGATTGTTTGAGACTTAGCTGTTCAAGAATATAAGGAGTTGATATCATGATCCATGTTATGTACCTGGTGACTTAGTCAGGTTTAAACAGAGAACATGGAATGAAGTATTCTCAAAGAATACTGTCATCTGGTGCTTAGCCCATACCTCCAGATGACAAAGAAAAGATAGACCGTTGAAAACAAATCAATATTCTGACCATGAATCATCTGTTGCAGAGGACACCCGCTGAACAATTGGTCATTAATACCACAGATCCTGGATAGGTCTGACGGTAACATAAAGAGGTAGCTGCTTATGGAGTCCCAGTGCACAGAAGTCTTAATTCACGTAAGCTTGAAATAACACAAGGAATTTCCACATCCCACAGGAAGCCCAGGCAAACCACAGGGAGCTGGTTTAAGGCTCTCACAGGAAAACCACATTAATGAGTTGCAGTATCTTGTGCTTGTTTCAGTTTTTGAACGGTCTAGCTGCTCCCCACTCCACGTAGAGCTAGTGTATTTATGTCTTCTTAATTTTTCATAGGAAACAATAAACAAGTACTGTAGAAGAGGAAGTGGCATTCTTCTGCTTAAATTCAGCTTTTACTTTTTTTTTTTCCTTCAAACTAGAGTTTAACTGCTTCTTTCTGCCAGAACTGACTGAGGACAGGATCATCACAGAATTTAGCAAACAAGAGTGATCAAGCTGAACATTAACATATCTCTGCCAACAATACAAAACAGTCATAGAAGAAAAGGCACAAATTGTCTCTGGTCTCCTTCCTTTTTTCTACCAGTGATGAACGTGCTCAAGTGATAAATAAACAAACAAGCAAGCAAATAAATAAGTTCACTTCCATTTCGTGCCAAACTATTGTGTAACTGAACTTGGTACATGAGTATTCAAAATTCTACAAGTCTGCAACACGCCTTACCGTAAACAATGACTGTTGTGTTAACAGCTTTAATTGACGGTCCACTCTTCACGTGACAGGTGTACTGGCCTTTATCAATATCACGCACTTTGTCAACAACGAGGATACTGTAAAAAATATTGGCTTCTGTATTCTTCTGGTCTATCCGCTGTGTTACAGAGCCTCTCCTCCTTGTCTATCAAAGCAAAAATTAATAAGAAAGAGTTAATCAAACCAATTTTTATTATTAAGATTTACTTTACTGTAGTGCCACCATACCTTAATAAAAAAAATCCAGATCCCTCTGTGCAGCACAGACATACCAAAGATGTCTAACATTTCCAGAGAGTCCACAATAAAAATGCAAAGTAACATTACATGGCAATTCATTCCTATCTTCACCAAAGTTGTAACAGCATCCAAACTAATTCTCGCTAGATGAAGATCATCCCTTCTGTGTGACCTGCCACACCAACACGTCCAGCTCCCCATTGCTCCTTGTCCAGCATTGCTCATAAAATATCCCTGGAGTCGCTGGCACATAATTTGGTTCCTGGATTCAGCGTTCATAGGCAGCAGATGTGTAGAAGAAGAAAGCATTAACACAAGAAGGGGAGAATTCTGGAAATGCTATAGGTGGAAAAGGGACTAGATTTGGCAAGGGAATAACAGGGTGGAACTGAAGATAATGTGAGTCTGAGGAGTTATTTCCTGCAACTCCCACTTAGCCTTTGGCCTCAAAGTTTATCTAACCCAGGACATGTTGGTGTCTTACAAACTCTGAGCACCCTTCAGATACCACCCAAATAAAAACAAAGCAGGATTTCACAAGTGCAGTGCCTAGCTAGGGCTTGGTAAGACAGCAATGAGCAGTATAATACATTTGGAGCATTTTTTTGTTGCTAAGTTGTTTATTTCTGAGGTGAAAAAAAGCCAGGGAAAATGGCTACAGTATGCAAGAAGTGATTGTACTGATCTTCCCTATATAATGTAATCATAGTTTCAGCTTGTGATTAGGCACAATGAGTGACATAATAAATGATCTTGACTTGAATCACCAGCATAAATCAAACTGACATGAAAGGAATGGGAGTTGTAAACCTTAAACTAATGTCAAATTTCTTATCAGCTTTACACGGACTCCCTGGCAGTTATTCTGTAAGAGACAAATATTTATGAGGATGCTCCCGATGTGGGGGGGAGGAGAAGCACATTCAAGATCATTCCTGTAGTTGTCAAAACAAGAGGATTGTTCATGTGACACTTAACAAATGAGATTTTGGCTAGCTAAATCAAAATATCTTTTCTAAGCTTGCTTAAGTCAGGTGCCTGAGTGTCTGCCAGTCTTCGAAATGAATTTGTTGAGAAAGACAGCCCCACTGAAAACTCTTTTTGTCACCAGAGAGAGCCCCTGCCTGGGACTGGGTGATAAATTTCTACCATTTTTCCAGGTCAAAAAGAAGCTCCTGGGGATGGAACAATTCTAGTGTTCGCTCACAATTATGCAATACAACCGGAGTACATTGTGTAAACATGTTTACTTATTCAATTAAGCACCAGAAAGGAAAAAAGAAACCTTTAAAGATGTGTCAGCAAGGGTCAAGACGATGGAATGTGAACCATGGCAAGCATTTCGAGGCAAAATTCCTCCTGGGACACAGCATGATCTGTGGGAAACCCCTGCTTTCTATTGCTTCAACCACAGCACTCACCTCTCCAGGATAAGTCCACGTCATCTGGACTCTGGTGTTCCAGGCAGCGGTGACGGTGCAGTTAATTACCAGGCTGTCTCCTTTCAACAACTTGACAAGACGTGGGGTGCTTAACTGAACATCAAAAATTGTGTTGGCTGCACATGACAGAGAGAAAGAAAAGTGAATAACATCACTGGGGCAGAGTGCTTTCTGAAAGACGGGGGGTGGAGAATGTTCCTTACTTTCTCGGTGTGTTAGGTACTTTGTGCTGTATTTGTGTCCACCGACAGTTGTCTCACAGCTCAGGAGCCCTATGAATCTGTAGGTTGCTTTAGGTATTTTGAAGCCTTTCATGCTGTCCCAGATTATTGTCTTGCCATCGGGAATTAGGGTTTCTGATGGAATCTGTAAGCGTCAAACACACATCATAAGAACAACTCATCCTCATGCCGCTTCCTAATCAAAGCAGCCTAGTAAAAAAGAACGGGGAAAAACCATCCTAAAAATGCCAATCAAAGTAGAAAGGATGACATTTACATATGCAGATTTTTCAAGTCACATTTTCATCACAAAATAGAGGAAAAATCTGGGTGAAGCGTGTGAATCTTTTATTTGTTTGCAAGATTTCATTATTTATAACAGGATGTAATTTATGACACAATAGATTGACACCATCATTAGCCTTAGCGCTTGGGCTGCTATTCTGTTGGCTCCTGGTTGGCAGCTAAAGTGCTCATCTTGGAGAACCTTTACAATTAAGTATCCTGGTTTCACCACCGAGACACAAATACACTTTTTGCAATGGAGGCAACAAATGGATGTAATTTGCTGTCATTTCATGGCTTTAACAAATTCCTGACAAGATTCAGTCTGATGCTTCTCACTTTTATGTTGTCTAAAGGACTGGACTGTTTTAAAAAAAAGAAAGTTAGGGATGTGAATGGCTGTTCCAAGGCTGACAGGTCATTGCACACTACATGAAGTGCACATTTTAGAGCCCCAAAACTTCCTTGGACACTTTGAGAACTTCTGAACGTACTGAATGAGAAAAGTCATATTGACTAGAGATTTTGAAAGGCCATTTTGAAACACATTTCCACAGAAAAAGCATTCGGACATTTTAAAAATTTGGCACTTTTAAGTCCCTCAGAATGTGAGGACACAACAACCAATTAAAGTCATCAGGTATTTTTAAACTTAAGACCTGAAATCTAATACAGACTCAAATATGGCCACATGGGATCAAGTGTTCAGTACAAATTATACTTTACATTCAAATCCTTTGAATTTTAAGTCCCATTTTAATAAAGCATCAAGAAAACCCTGAAAAGGTAAAGCGTGACATAGGCATTGAGACTCAGATGAGCCCTCTTGTTTTCACTTCATGTGTTTTTGTTATGCCTTATGGATAGAATAAATGCCACCATTTGGATAACACAGAGATCAGCCATGAGTACAAAGCCTGGATGGGATTCTATTTTCGCAAAAGCTGCTTTTATAGTAAAAGTAATATATTTTTAGGGTTGCCATATAGCAGAGTGAGCATATTACTGCCACAAGAAAAGACTCTGGGTAAACTAAGCACCTTGCAGCCCACCACCTCTCACTGTGCACACAGTCTCACCATGTCTTTCTTCTCCTCTATTTGAGCAAAGGACATGTTGGCCTGCCCTCTCCTTACAATGGCCAAAGCCAGCATGGGTGGCTGCCAGAGGTTGGGGAAGCATGGCTGGCCAGTATGTTCCTGATGGCACAGCTTCTCTCTGAAATATGGCACTCTCAATGCTGCCTGCTCAGCACACGCTGAAAACTGCCCTTGAGATCACCTCCACTCATCTCATGCCATTTCCTCCACCAGAAATGCACGATGAATAAAAGGAACAATAATTACAGAGCACAAAATGCTGTGGTAGAATTCCTTATCTTTACAACTGCTGATAAGACACTATAATAAGCATGCAAATCATGGGGGAATTGTGTGTTACACACACACACACACACACACACACACACACACACACTCTCAAAGTAAAGCCCACTACATTATAGCCTGCTGGCAGCCATTCAACAATATCTTGGACTCTTAAGAGCTCTGTTGCCACTCCTGTTCTAAATAAAACAAATACTCAAGCTTCAGTTTAACTAGTTCATAGTTTTGCTTTCAAGGGCTTCAACTGGATTTATCCTCTTGCTGCTTTGGTGGAAACCAAACTATTTCTGAGCATGTTCCTCTGTAGGTTTTCATATATACTGTGAAAAAAGAATCATACCAGAGCTTGAGAGTCTCTCTAGACTGACTTTTCTCAGGGAGTGTATTCACTTCTCATTAATTAACTAATTGATGAATTACTGAATTTGTACTAGCCTTACTTCAGGAATGCAAGAGTAACCAGAACGCTCAGGAGTGTCAGGGTCTATGCCAACTCATAAGTATGATTCTGTTTTGCAACACCAAATTTTGCCAGTTGTCTGTATATCCAACAGGCTCCCCGGCTCTGGGGGCAAATATTTGCCTGCACAGTTTACTCATCTGACACTGCTCAAAAACAGCTGAAGCTACATAATTTTGTGATTTTTTTTTCAGCTTTGAGACTAAAAATTTGCACACATTCACTCAAGAAAAAATAAACTGGCGTTTTTAATTTACTGTATAGAATACTTTAGAAAACTCAAGTCTGTGACTAGTGAAGACTTCTGACTAAGTTGGGGAAACAAGATGCTTGAGCAGGTTCCTTTCAAAAGGTGAAAATACCAGAATTTTGTCTCAGAGACCAAGAATGGTGGCTGGGTGCCCACACAGCCCTTCACAGCTCTACCCTCTCTCTTTACTTCCTTCAGTTTCTTACCCAGCTCCCCTCCACACTATTCTCCACTGGTTCAGATGACCAGTTTCCCAGTCTCAGAGAAGCACAGTTGCTGTGCTTTGCATTAAAACCAGCTTTCAGGCCTCCACCTATACATACGACATTATCACCATGATGACCACTGCATGGATGGTACAGGACAGAGGTTCCCAGAATCACACCATAATTTAGGTTGGATGGGACCTGTAGAGGACACCTGGTCCATCCCTCACACAGAGGAGGGACAATGTATTTCAGGGCCTTGTCAGAAAAGTTTGCCATTTGGTTGTCACACAGAGAAAAGCAAAAAACCTGTTGAAGAAACACACTGCTGGAACAGTGATATTTCCACTGAAGCAGCAGAGGATAAATCCAGCTAAAATAATAGCTTACAGATGGGTACCAGCAGATAGTCAGAGGCATCCAAAGAATCAATTTGTTGCGACAGCTGCAGTAAACATGGAATTTACTGTCTACATACTTATCTGCATGAACCACATCTCTGTGGCTCCCAGTGTAGTCATAGCCTTTTATTTTCTTTGTACTTAGTTTCAAAGGGGACTTTGGTTCCTTTTGGTACAGCCTGTGCCTCCTTCTCTGCTCACCACCAACCATTAAACCTTTTTGGTACCTGGTGGCATTAACACAGTAATGCCACAAAGTTTTGGGTATATACATATATGGTCAAGAGTATATAGTCAAGCTGTGGTTCTCCACATCTCTTGTATTGGAAAGACACAGATGAAAGCATAGTAAAAATATACATTAGAGTTTTGAATGCTTGTCTGTTCTCCTGTGTTTCCCCTTCCACTGATTTGGTAAGGATGAGGTGGCATTCTTAAGAATTAAGACTACCCAAGTGTGTAACTGTCAACATGTGGATTTTTTTCCTTTTTTTTCATTCTTTATGTTGAAGCTTATTTACTTTTATTTCTGTGAATATCAGTACTCAAAGGGAGAGTAAACTGAGGGGTAGAACCATGGTAACAAAAGGAGAGACTTTCTCTGTTTAGCAAGATAAGACCTTAGCTGTAATAAGGTTTATCTTATTTTAAGGATCTTAAATGCAGCTTCCAGAATCATACTGATAGGAATGATGGTTTCAGAGGCTCTGGATATTTGTCTATTAAGCATTAGATCAAAACTATCAATTGATTTCACAGGTCTTCATATGATGAGGAAGGGAAAGGGCCATCAGTTCTTGCAAATATAGGTTATAACAGGACTTGAAGGGTGGATTCAAAATAGGAATGAAAAACTCCATCCTTATTTCTTAATCCCTGCTTTATTAGGTTCATGATTTGTAAGACTCCTCCTATGTTCTATATTATTGCCATGCTATAAAATACCACTTGTACGATGTTCAGGATGGAAGTCAGGGCAACAGAGTATCTCAAAAGGATTGACTAAGGTAAAAATGGAGTTTTAATTTTTAAAAAACCCTTTTGTAATGAGGGTGGACAATAAAACATCCCCACATCCATCCACTAAAACTAAGTAGTAACACTGCACAGGAACAAGAAGCTGAAGGTCATGAATGGTCATAAAGCTGTCACAGTAAGTCCTTTCAGAAAAGAGAGACTACCAAAAAATATTCCATATTTTGACTGCCTGGCAATGTAGAATGCAGAATCTAATGACGTCTAATGTTGGGATTTTCTTTCCAGCTCTGGAGGATTACATTACAGGGACACTGACTTCTTCCTTTATTGCTAAATGGAAAACACAGAATAGCTCTCCAGAAGTAGTTTGCCTGCAGCTGTGAAATGCATTTAACACATCTCTTAATTGCTATGTGAGCAAAAACTTGCTGGAATCTTCATACATGTGTGTCACGGACGATAAATAAAGTAAGATATGATGTAATGCATTGTAGCTTACATACTTCAGGAAATTCTGGGATGAATTAGGGAACACATTTATTTTTCCTGGAATGCAAAACATGTAAGCAACCAATCTTTTCTTTCAAGACTTGGCTCCACCTCCTCTTTCTCCTTCCCAGAGTTTTACATCTGGTTTAAAGATGCATCTTACACCACAACCCCAAGGTAAAGGCAAGTTGATATGAAAAAAAGATATATATATGTCTCAATCTTCTCCAAATGAGAAAAAAAAAACCCAAAACCTTTTTATTGCTTAATTTCTGACAGGAATTTTCTCGATTAGGAATCTAATATGTTGAGATTTCAGATGAGACATAACCGGCCAAATAAGTGCCCACTTTACAACACCCACCCTATGGAAAGCCAAGCCTCATCTACTTTTCATTCCATAGCCACAGAATTTTATGCATCATCAACCCCTGGTGCTCCTCTCACTGTGTGCCTGAGTATAGCGGTAACATACTGCAATATCTATGTCAGATTAATTTTTCTCTGCATTTTTCGTTCTTTAAATGTGATTTAAGAAGTGGAGGCAAGAGGCAATATCAGTATCTGTATTAGTATATCAGGGCTGGATAGAATTTGTAACCTCTAGGCCAAGTTAAAACATGGGTTCTGTGGCTGCTGTAAATTTCCATAGCCAAAGAGGAATCAAAGACTTGTGTTGATCTAGATAGCATCTTATGATGGCATTGTCCAGCAATTGCATGTTATTCTTCAAAAAAGACAAATTGCTTTTGCTTGTAACAACGATGAGCATTTATTCCACTATGTACAGAACTCCCTTTATTTAGAAACATCACTGCCACCTACACCTAATTTTAAGCCAAACAGAGAAGCTCCAAAAAAAAAGAAGCACCATTCTCTGTCTTGATACCACATGCTTTACTACAGACATATAGGTCGGTTAGCTGTCCATGCAACTCTCAAAGAACCTAGGAAAGAAATGGTTTCCCAGAAACATCGTCGACCAGATTTTCTAAAATTGCCTCCACTGTCTCAAACTCTACACAAGTTTCACCACAAAGAGAAGCTATTCCCTGTTTGATAAATACACTCATAAAGGAAGGGAAGCAGCAAAATTTCTCCAAGGTAGGGCAAAGGCTTGCAAAGATCCTTGTACAGCCCCAGCAAGTCTCAGGGGACTGAATTTACCGGCTGTTCCAGAGGACAGAAGAGGAAAGGGGAGGAAGGGCAGAGGAAGAGGTGGGAGGAAATCTCTTCTCCTAACAAGAAATTCCTTCCTGGGCTTAATAAACCTTTGTCAGAGAAGATTTAATAAAATGGTATGAGAAGTTTAAGTTTCTTCAGAAAATCCCCATCCGGTGTAGTAGATTTACTGAAGATCTTCTGTGAGATAATGAGATGAAGCACCCAGGGTTAAAATATTTCTAAACACACTGACACCCAGAAACCTCGTTTAAGAAATACTAACTTGTTGAAATATTTCAAAAGCATTACAATAGTTGTAAACAAATAAAAACACATCTTCCACAATAACACTTTCAGAGCATCCTTGGACTGAAGTACCTTTTTTAAAGTAACAGCAATGTTTGGTGCTGTGACTCTGCATGGAATGATCACTTCTCTTCCCAAAGTCATGTGTATTATTTTAGGTATATCACTGTGCATCTCTACAAATGGATTGCCTGTATCTGCAAGAGAAGAAAAAGAAAAGGTTAATATCTGAAATCTTAAGAGTGTATGGAAATTGTAACATGCAGCCTTGAAAGAACAGACTAAACCTGTCCATAGCAATAGCTAGACAAAGTCTTCAAGTTATTCTGCTGTTTACTTTTATCTAAACAAGTTCAGCAAAATATTATTAAATATTTGAAAATACATTTTTTGCTCAAGATCAATAACAGTACTTTGGCATCTCCTTTAATATCCAGGACAGTTAAAGTACATTTTTTTTCACATTACAGCATCATCTCTACTGCTAAGATATGTGTTTCTTATATCAGGACATTTCTATTTCCTTATCACCGGGAGAAGTAATTATATGGAAAGTGAGATGAAATTCCCTTACCCGGAAGCCTCTACACAGGACATGTTCCTACGCTCTTCAAGGACATTGATGGGAAACACTCACATTGACTGCACCAGGAGAAAGACTGTACTGTGATTATCCAGTTGTATTTTCAACTCTGAGAATACGGACTAGCAAGAGTTAATTATTCTCCTCCTTCCCACTATCACAATACCTATGTCTCCTTTGTAAGTGACAAGGTAAATGAAAATGCCAGGAAAACATTCATTCCGCTGGACTCAATAACTAAAGCTTGGCAGAGTAATTTACCGTCCCCTGAACAATCCCTTTAACAAAGGGCATTGTCATAAATAGCTTGCGCTGGGAACAGGGAACATTGCTGCTGCTATTGTTTGGACCACTTAACAAAGAGGGGCTCAAGCCACAGGCTCTGACTCCAAATCTTCTTTGCAGGTGTTCAGATCTGAAGGTTCGGTTTGACTCACAGTGCAGATAAATTACCTCAAAATTCACATACGGTTTGGCTTTTAACTCTTAAGAAGGTGGAACACTCAGATCTTAATTCCGTGCTTATCAACAGCTCCAGTGTTTTTTCAGGCAAATCCTATTATTTTCACTCAGTCAAAAATCTTGCAAATAACAATGGAAATCTCTCTTGGAAAATAAATTAGTAAAGCTAGCAAGAATTGACCCCTTGTAAAACTTTAAATTGAAATACTTTACTGAAACGTTCTGGTCCCAGACTTCTGCATGTTGACCTATGTCCACTCAAGTAGTTCTGCAAATGCATTACTTTTGCTTTGCTTTTAAAAGTATGATCCACACTTCCCAGGGTCATAAAACCGTTCTGCCCTTAAGATCTTCTTTTCTTATCATATGCAATAATAGTTTTGTTTGAGATGTCAAACAGGAAAAGAAGCAAATTCTACTCCTAATTTATACTGTGGAGAATCCTAAGGTTTCTGTATGTATTTACATATCTATATATGTATTTACCCCATAATACGGAAAAAAGTTTTCCTAAAGGGGTTTAATGAAACCATTAAACAAACTTTCTGAAGTGAAAGACTGCCACAATGCTTTATTTAATGTGTAAATGTTCACTGGGATCACAAAAGGAACTTATGAGTAATAAGAGGATGCGTATGTAATAAAAAATACCCTAAGGACTTGTTAGGTTGACGTTTCCTCTGCCATACGAGTCAAGGAAAGACCAAGAATGAACCTGTTTGTAGCATGGTGAAAAGAACTGTTTTTTGTTTTTCAGGGGCTGCAGTCACAGAAGAGGTCACCTATCCCTTAACATAACCAGACAAACGGATTTACTACTCCCCAAAGACTCGTTCGTCTTTGTCACAAAATTAAGAGCTCCTGCCCAAAACCAGCAAGCTTTGCAAAGTAGTTTCCTGTATCATAATCTCCAGATCATTACAAGTGTGAGGAAGAGCTGTTCTGGGGACTACCGGCGCTGTCTGCAGACAGAGTGTCACCACTGACTGATGCCAATATCGAGGCAGTGGGGGCTGTGAGGCTCGGGCCTCGCAGGAGTTCTGCCCATCCCAGGGCAGGGACAGGAAACAAGCACAAAACACCACACTTGGCTTTTTTTTCTTCTTTAATGGAAATGCACGTTCGCGCCTGGAGAAGTCAATGAAGTTCTCTATAAAAGTCAGCTGAATGCCTTGGCTGCTCTCAGTAGGGTTTAAAGCTCAGTGACAGCCCTTCTTGGTACACTCCCTGCAGCGGTACGCCAAGGCGTCTCCATGCCCCCGTTATTCGCGTGCAGAGCTCCCATTGACATCACCGGGGACTTCCGCCATGGGCCGGAGGGCAATCGATGGCCCCAAGTGCTCCAAATGTCTTCCTGCTTTTGATTAAAAGAAATACGCATCATGTTTCCTAGCACAGTTTTGTTTTCATAATGAGTGTGGAGGCTTTTCCTGATTCCCTTTGATTCTATTCTCCTTCCGTCTTAATGCACATAAGGGGATACTCTTGGTGCCTCAAGACCAGAATGTGGTGCAGGCTCTACCAACCCATATCAAGCAAAAACAACACCCCACAGCAGCATCAGAGCAGGTTATGCCACATCAGCAGGTTATACCAACGAAGTTAAATCCTTCTGTTGCCCAAATAGCAGCACTCCTTGTTTTCTTTCTCTTTCCATCCTAACAGAGGCCTAGCTATTGCCAGTGGTTTCTGCTGCATTTCCTCTCAATTCCCTCCTGAGGGAAAGTAAATGCCATCCTTCCCTGAACTGCTGGCTGGGGAGTACATTTGGGACAACCTAACCTCCCTCCAGCAGTCTTCTGTGCCAGCTTCACTCACTGTTATGTACAGAAAGTTCTAGACATTATGGATTGACCTATCTTGAAGACACCTCCCAAATCACACATGCATCTCCATTGGGATTTGGAATGGAAGATCTAAGAGGGTTGACCTCTTTTTGTAATTCAAAGCTGCCTGCAAGGGTAGAAAAAAATTAAAAAGTGGACAGCCAGAATATTTGCATATGCTAAAGGTTACTTTAAAAGTCAGTTTAGTGGTTTTTTTTTTTTAAATTGTGCCTAGAATTAATGATTGCGTGTTGGTTTGACTGCGTTCCTTACAATATCTTTCATTTACAATCAACATGAAACCACAAAGAGCATTCATGAAATCACAAAATACATGAAGGTCAATTGCTATATTGTTAAAGAACATAAATAGCAGCTTTTTATTAAGCTGGTTGGCAGCCAGATGCAAACTTGATAAGAGACTTAACACAAGCAATATTATGTCTGGTATCAGTAACCTGTCTAGGCTATTTATGGGAATCGCATAAACAACTGATTTAGCCAACACTGAAACACCAAAATCAGGAAAGATGGAGACATTCTTTACTTCCACAAACTCCAGCTACTGTTCTTGGATTTGTTTTGCTTTTAATAATCTGAGCTATGTAAAAATCAGAGTACCTACACATACATTTGCAAGAAGAGGAGTCCTGCAGGTCCCTGAAATCTCTGAGTTTTGTCCTCTGAAATTCTTCCAAATATCTACTCATACTTTGCTCACCAGTAAGATTTTTTTTCAGGCTGAAAGACCCAAAGCATTTTCCTCACATTCATGTAATACCCTTTTACCTCACGTGTGTGAAGAGGACCAAAGTCTTCACTAAAGTACAGGTATGAAAACTTCATGAAAATAAATGGGTCAACTGCCAAATTCCTCTTTCCATTGTAGGGATTCACCCTAACTAATTTCATTTATCCTGGCTAAATTAGTAAGGCTGTTCGGAAGCAATTTGAGGAGAACCTTGCACACCAGAGTAGCTCTCATCTGACTTTCACATCTAAAATATGAATATTTCTCAGGAAGCTCAGTGGCCAAACTCTGTTGTCACTGTAGAAAAAGGGGGAGTTCTGCCATGGGGACTCATCTGACCTCTTTTAGACATCTGATTTACAACAAGATGAATCATACCCTAGGAAGGCACATATTCAACTTCCTCACATATAGGTGTTTATGTTCCTTAATTTAAAAAAAAAGCCCATTTTGTGTGTCTGGAAGCACAGCACTTGTGTGAAAGAAGCGTTTTTCCACTCTTGCCTCTTCTTAGCCTGTAAAATAGTACTTTACAATTTCAAATTATTTCTAAATCTTGAAGGAAGACTTGAGATATAAAATAATAATCACAGAAATCTATGGGGGGAATACTTTATATCTAGAACCTATTCAGACACGAAGCATTGCTAGCATAATTGTACAGTGATTTTTAGTCAGAGTTTGTTGGTTGTCCTTTGGGGCTAGTTATACTAATGCTATCATGGTATAGAGATTGGAACACCTTCCTTATGAGGACAGGCTGAGGTAGATGGGCCTCTTTAGCTTGGAGGAGACCGAGGGGTGACCTTATTAATGTCTGTAAATATGTAAAGGGTGAGAGTCAGGAGGGTGGAGCCAGGCTCGTCTCAGTGATGGCCAGCAATAGGACAAGGGGCAATGGGTACCTGGAACATGGGAAGTTCCATATGAATATAAGGAGGAACTTTTTCCCTGTGAGGGTGACAGAGCACTGGAACAGGCTGCCCAGAGAGGTTGTGGAGTCTCCTTCTCTGGAGACATTCAAAACACCCCTGGATGAATTCCTGTGTGATTTAGTCTAGGTGATCCTGCTCTAGCAGGGGGGTTGGACTAGATGATCTTTGGAGGTCCCTTCCAGCTCCTAACATTTTGTGATTCTGTGATCATCAACATAGGTCCGTAACAAGCATAAAACATGGTTAAAATTCTCATGGAAAAATATTCTTACATTAGCCAGGAAATCCACATTAGAGCAATTACTGTGTTCAGAAAGTGATCTTTAGAAAGACTAATGGACGTTAAGAACACTTTTTCAGATGTATCCCTCCTTTACATTGCTTCATCCTGGAAATGTATTTCTGCTTCAGCAGGAGCTTTAAGCCTTGGTGAGGAAGAAGGACCTCAAAGGGCTTAGTGCATGGCCTTTGATGCTGCCAAGGTGTCCACGCATGCTCTGCTCACAGCGCATTATAATGGGAAGTCCACGCACACGCAATGACAAAAGCATGGCAGTTACAGGTGATTGACGTCAGCAAGTCCTAGAGGGCTCTGTTTTGTAACAGGAACCTCATTAGACACTGAAAATGTGTCCGCATACTTGATACAGCTGTAGCATAGTTTAATTTCAACTAGTTTCCTTTTCATAGCAGAAGTGCTGTCGTATTATTGACTCTGACAATGTAAGCCAAAACCGTACTGCTCATACAGTAGAACTGTGCCAAAAGCAAAGACAGAAAAAAAGGCACCAGGGATGAATAGTTTCCCAGGCCTCAGCAGATTCTTCTGTCAGTACATTACATCTGAATAAGAAGAAGAAAAAGGAAAAAGATGAAGAAAAGCTCGCTTTTTGTTACCAGTTTTCAGAGTGTTCTACTGATCTTTTTCACCTGTGTGATTATTTTGACTTTGATGGTTCTGATCTTAAGAGACCCTTTTGGGGGTCTCTGCAACATAGAAACTGCCTGGTTTGCAACATAGTTTAGGGTTACAGAAGTCAATCCATTAAAGATAAATCTTAAATCCATGTCAGTTTTGGGGCAGGATCCAGCTGTCTGTCAACAAGTGGACCTCTCAAGGAGATGCCATATGCTTGGCACTTGCAGAAAATGCACTCAAACCCCTAAATGTTTTGGCACTTCAGAGGCTTACATTTTGAACCATTCACTAATGGTAAAGCCCTTCATTTTGGGTTGTCCAACCTGAGACAAATCCCAAGCCAAACATCCAAAACTACTGGACACATTTCACATTCCAGGCATTGGTGAGTACAAGTACTTAAACGTTAATTACCCAGCTCTAATTTGTCTCATCTGACTTAAAACCATCTCAAAGCAAGACATCTGTTCTAAGCTTGTTCTCCAGATTGCTTGTAAAGTTAGTGATGAGAAATATGTACCAGAAGGTCTTTTCTTCTCTCTTAAGTACAAGTGACTCAACCTAGAGGTCTGATTTTAAAACAGAATATTCTGAGTAGTACTTGACTGAAGTACCAGTAGGTATCTCATTTTGCAAGGAAAAGTGTGCAGTCAGAAGACATGCACAGCAAAGAGTGAGGAGAGACAAGGAGACTAAGATATGGGCTAATACCCTAAAGCCAGGTACAGCTTCACTTAGAGAAGAATTCTCTGTTGCAGTAGAACTAAGACATTACTTTTATATATTAATAGCTGAAAGCTGTCTTCATTGCAGGAAGTAGCAATGCTTCAACTTGAATTAAAGTGTTTAAATCCTTGTAAAAAATTTAACCTTGATATTTCAATGTAATCGAACTTAATGCTTTTCCTCTGTCATACCATGGGAACAACTGATCAAAAGGCAAGAGATGATGAGAGTAGAGAAGGAAGAAAACTGGACATTTTTGAAGAAAGTGAATGTCCAGCAATTGGAAAAGAATGTCTTGGAGATACCAGAACAAAGGCAGGCAGAAAGAAAAGCTTTTAGCACTGTCCCCAGGGAAATCTACATAGCTTTCAAAACAGCCTGCTGGTAATTTGGCTTTTCTTAAGTGTCTTTATTTCATAATTATCTCTTTTAAAGCAGAACATTCCCTATGCCTCACTCCAGTGTACGCTGTGAATGTTCATCTTACTACTAGGCTGTAGTTGCATAACAAAACAAAGATCAGAGCAGCTTTTGGTCAGAGACAGTGGAGAAACTGGCAAAGAGTCTTTGCTTCATGTCAGATTTTTCCCATGGCTTATGGTGGAAGTCAGGCCATCAGTTTTCTTAGAGCAAAGTCCAAGGCTCTTAAGAGAATTAATTTCCCTTGCTTGATGTCTCAATTCCTGTGCTGTGTGTGGTCAAGAGATGCTGCAGCACACACTGCGCACTCACTCCCCTGTGCAACTCAGTAGTGACCTCTCCAGCTGAAAGAAGGGTGGTGTCAGGATTAGCTCCTCAAAGACCTGTCACCAGCCTGCCTGTTCTTAATCCCCCCAAAATCTAAATTCTTCAAGTCATCCTGGGGCACATAGGATGTGCGGTCTCCTTCTCAGCACCTTACATGTTGCTTTTGTCTATAGAAGCTAATACTCTGCCACAGCATATGCTCATTACTGAACCAAAGTACTTACTGGGTTTATTCTTAGTTTTGCGGGGGTTTTTTAAATCCAGTTCATATTCAGTATCACTCCAATTACGGAAATGAATAACATTTTTAAAACAATAAGTGATGACTTCCTGTACAAACAACATCAACTTTCCTGATTCGGATTCTGTGTTTGTAAATAGCAACTATTTGTTCTCATCTGCAGCATGCTAAGACATGGGAAACAGGCACCTCGGTGATCCACATGGAGCTAATATGGGAAATGGACTGACACAACGTCCTGCCACAGGAAACAATACACAACTAGGAGGGACCCAAATTTTACAAATATTTCCTAAGCACCCGCAAATTCATTCAGACAAAATTCAACTCAAGAAAGGTAGTCGTCACAGAGGATTTTGTTATCCTCCTCTCACCTCCACCTAAGCCAGGTAATTTAATTTCATACATGATCACAGAAATAATTACTTATATTAAGAGAATCTAGAGCATTTTTTTTCCCAAATGATATCAGTACATGATCAGAAACAGTGAGTTTTGGTGCTTGGTCTGTTGTTTCTTATAAGCCTATTCAGTAATTCTTCCTGAAATTGTAAATTTTGGAAGACTAACATACCTTTCCCCACCTTAGGGCAAAGTGACACTTTCAGCAGGTGCTAGGGAGCAGTTGCCTTGCAGCCACCCTTGTTATCAGTGGTTTCCCTAACTCTGACATGCGCTTACTAGGACGCAATCAACACTTTAAGAAATTGGTTTTCAGTCCAAAAGATTGCAAAATTGAGAAAATAAAGGTGCCAAGAAGGTTCAAGTTTGATACACAGGTTTGTCCCTTATACCAGTTTTTAGCAAGTAAAGTAGTGACATCAACATGTAATGACTGAATGTCTTTGGAAAAAAAAAATCTTCAATAAAATCAAAATACTCAGGCAGCCTTCCTTAACCGATTATTGTACGGGGACGAAGAAGACACCAAAAAAATATCTCTTCCATCACCATGTAAATTATGCAGATAAACTTTGATATAACATACTTCTAATTGATTCAGACGCAAGTAGTTATATGCAACTTGTGAAGCAGTGAAGAGTTAGAAATGCTGGTTGTGTCTTGCATTTGTAAAAATTCAGGATATAGAAAAATTAACACTTCAAAGAGGAAAGAGACTACAAGAACATAAAGGAATCTCTTAGGTAGTAAAGAGGGTTTAACAGAGAGGTTTCTCAGTCACAACCATCCTTGCTCTTCTCATGTGATGAATGGAAAGGATTTAGAGATGACATCCAAGGTAGGAGGTTCAAGATGGTCCCATTATGGGAAAGGTGCAAAAGTCATTCATGAAAATGGTAAGCTTTCCTAGGCAGCAAGAAACATTGGTGATTAAATGAATAGCTTTGGTTATGCTTCCATAGATGCATCTGTACTTGGATATCCAGTGAATTACATTAAAACAGCTGGGTCAGAAAAACACTCAGCGTGAAGGAAAGCAGGATGAACAGAATGAATTATTCAATAATTCTCAATAAAGCAAAACACAAAAATGGGAGGAGTTATCTTATTTTCAATCACTGTAGAGAGAGGTCTACTTCATCCTGCTTTTTCACAGCACCAGTCCCACTCGTGTCACAAAATGAAAACAAAGGCTAATTCACTCTGATGTGAACTCGTTAGAAGCAGCAGACACATAGTTTGGAAAACTTCCAGCTGCACATGCTCTGTACTATGGGCTTTCAAAATCTGTGAATCCTGATATTTAACAGTAATCTATTGATTTTACTCTGTGAAAGTCAAGAAAAACTAAAATACAAATTCAGTCCCTAAAAAGCGTGTACTTGCTTTTAGCATTGTGTCTATTGAATTCAACTGTTATTAAAGTGTCTGATTGGTATCCTGGAAGAAAACAGGATCAGAAATCAAGTTCTGTTATACAGTAACTGACCTAATTCCAGCATTTCCCATACACTACACAATACTGAACACCATTTGCTGAACACAATTCAGTGTTTAATTTGATTCCATTTATTCTGGATTTTTTGCAATCTGAGTAACATGGAGTACGTTTTGAATGTGACTTAACATGCAAATAGTATTTCTCTATGGCATGAGGTAGTCCAGTCATCTGGATAGACAGCTTGGGCATCATTCAGCTGCCTAGAAGCGTACAATCCTACAGACAGGTTAAAGCAGGCATTGCACCATTTATATGGTTTTCATCACTCATCATCTGATTCTGTAAAACTGTAAAAATCTAATTTCTCTGATACTCATTTCCCAGATTCACTTCTAGTCTACTTCCATGTGGAGTTCTATTTACTCTACCAGACTGGTTGGGTTGCATCTTTTTCTTTCTTCGTTTTTTTCCCAGCAGATAGGACAATAGCATCTGTATTTGCAAGCTCTGAGCAAGCAGAATGCTTTTAATACATTAATTGTTAAATTGTCATGATATTTTGCAAGGCTGAAAATCTTGTTCAAAATACCATATTTAACCACAGCTGAACTGCCTTATTTGTCCATTTCGCTATATAAAAGTGCCAGTCCCAAGAAGTGTTAAAAAAAGGTAATCTTACCATTAATAAATACATAGACTGTGGATTCCTTCTTCTTTTTTGCTGGACTTGTTGGGTATCTGCAGCTATAATTTCCAGTGTCACTTGCTTGAGTTCTGCTCAAGGTCAGACTGCTGCAGGACTGCTTCCCATTCCTTCCACAGGCATATTTAATTACTTTCAGCCTTTTGCTATCCTTACTTAGAGTTTCAGGCAAAGACCATGAATGAACCATTTCCCCCCTGCAAATACAGATAAGGAAGCAGAAACAATTATGTTGGGCTGCAATTATATAGCTCCAGTTCCCAAGCTTTCTTTTTTATTATATCAGGCTATTTCTGGGGTTCTCTTTTATCTGGTTTTCCAAAAACAACAACAGAAACAACAAAGAACTATTAAACAATCGCCATTGAAGTTCACTCCCCACCTTTCCCCACGACATAAGGTTTCATTTTTTTTCTAATTTCAGTAACAAAAAAAGAAAGTGTCAGGTGTAGGAACTCCTGGCCAAAGTTATCAGAATCCAACTCAGTTGGTTACCTGCAGGTGAGATTCAAAGTCTGGCCTGCTTGAACAACGTGCTGTGTGCCATTTATGCTCAGCTCAGGAACTTTTAATTTTGATCCTGAACTAGATCCTGGAAAAACAAAGGAAAAAAAGATTATTAACAATGACAAATCATCCCATTCCCAGTCCATTCACATTTATGATTCTATACTGGAAGGGGAAAGCCAAGAAAAGGGAATGCCCCCCTTAGTGCACGTACCCTTTTGTTTGAATAATCCTGTTGTACTGACTCAGGATTCACATAATCTTCCACAAGAATTACTTAGAAAAGTAGAAATGAAAGCTTTGCAAGATTCAATCAACGACTGCTCTCAGATTGTTCACTGAGCATACCATGAAGAAAGTTTGGGACATTGTGGCTGCACATCTAACCAAGGAAGCATGTCCTCAAGCACCGCTGGCTGTGTTTCCTTAGAAAACACCACCATGGCAGCCCCTTCAATAGGAAGGGCAAATGTCAGCCACTTCCATGGCAAGAACCATGTGTTGACCTCTAAGGTATTGAACTCTGACTCAAACAACTTGCTGCAAAGCTGGACCTACCCTGTAAGGAGTGAAGGTCACAGCACTGTTACCTACTGTCCCTCACTGCAGGCTTCCTACTACTGAAGTGGTGTCAAAAGGTAACTGGACAGCTCTACAGTAAATTTTTAGAATCAGATCAAGGCACTCTCCAGACCAGATTTGCTGCGTGTTGAGAAAGCAAGCATGCCAGAGCATAGCAGTCATGGCCAGCCCATTCACATATAGCATAAGGTGGCTCAGGACACTTGAAAACATCCATGAAGGCTTCTTACAGGCCATGTGAAAGCAGTTTAGGAAGTCTGTGAAAAATCCCCACGGTCAGAAAACTAGAGGAACACTGGATCTTTCCCCTCATCAATCCAGCAAGCGCTGGAAAGACATAATGCTTTATCTTTGCCCCATAATAGGGTGTGACCACAAAAGCTTTCATGGCAAGCAGACAGAAATGCATGCCTTAGAGAAGAAACAGTCCTTGATCCATCCCGTTCCCCTCACACTGACAGCAAAGTGTCCCAGAAGCTAGGAACACAACAAGATAATATTTTGAAACAGTAAAGTTGAAAACCACTTAAAGTCTAAGTCTGGACCTGAGTGCAATTTGTGAAGACCTCGGTATTGTGACAGAGGAGCAGAGAGTACTCCAGATGACTACTCCAAGAGAAAGTATTTCTCTGTCAACATACGAGAGAAGCAGCATCACATAAACAAGGTTAATGCAGATTTTCCACTAGAAGTCAGTCAAGTGCAGGTTCAGTTTAGCTATTTTAAGCCTTTCCAAGAGGTCCCTGCCACAGCCAAATATGAACAGCTGTATGCACCAAGCGTAGTAAAAACACATGAACCTTATTTGGCTGCTATGGATCACCCCCTGGAAAGGCCTCCCTCTTTTGTTGACTATAGAAGGAACTTTTGGACGCCAACTCTGGCTGAGACTGGCAACTGAACTTTGTACGTATAAATGCTCCAAGGTCAATGGCCACTCCAAATTCAGAAGCTTTCACCCAGCAGCCAATGTAGCTTCAGATTAGAGGCTGAATGTCAAAATTCTATTTTAAGGTGTGGACTTGAACTCCTTAAACTCTCCAGTCTGAGAAAGGCCTGGAAGTCGAGTCTTCTGGAGAAAGATGCTAAAATAACAATGATTTTGTACAAAGGGTAAAGAGGCATTGTCCTTATCTGCTGGTTTAGGTTTTAGGGGTTTTTTAGGGGGTTGGTATGTTTTTAGAGGGTTTTCTGGGGTGGGGTTTTTTTTGAGGAATCAGCTGTGCTTCAGCTGTTGTTATTTCCTACTGATTCCCTATACTTGGAGACAAGAGATCTAAATCATCTTCTGGGCCTACCTAGCTCAATCCATGAGGAGCAACAAATAACAGGTCTGCAAAACTGTTTGCTAGAGGTCTTCAGACACATGTTTTTCTTCCTTAGCAATTTAGAAAGTGTACGCCGTAGGGGTTATGTAACTTTTACCTAACCTTTGACAACTGGGTTAGTTACATTGACCTGAATTTTTCTTTTTAGCCCTGTATATCTTATTTAAGCTGTAGCTCCAGTAGTTTTCTTGTGTATGCTAACATCCATCCCTGCTCAAAGAAGATTTAAAGGGTACACTCAAACATAGACTTAAACTAAATTATAGCTTGCTTGAACAGGCTTCAAACAAAGGCATAACAAGTTTGCAGAATAAAGAGGTCCTCTGAACTGCACGATAATTATGACCAGAAATCTGAATGGTGATACTGTACAAATACACAGTTCCTCTGCTATCTGTCTAGACAACCATACTTCTAACCAGAAATGAATATATTCTGCCAGCTGTTAGGAGGGAAGAAAAAAGATGCAGCCAACCTTTGAAGAAGCCATTTGTTATGCGATATATTGCAAACATACATTTTTCTCACCTACCATTTATGGATCTCAACTCTGAAATTCTGGGTCTCCCAAAGAGCACACTGTGCTTTTATGGGATAGTCTCCTGAAGATGCTTACAGTCTACGTGTCTACTCATTTGATGCCCTGAAATAATGTCCCTGAAACCAAACACTGAGAAAATGAGATAAGACATTACAAGAGCTTAGACAGCTTCTCAAAGAGCAACCAATGCACTTCAGTTGAGAGGGTTTGTCAATGTCCTCCAGCTAAACAATCTTGACAGTTTCGTGAAACTACCATGTTCCTGCATTTCCTTCACATTCCTCTTCTCATCCCAGAATTGGAGGGCAGTTGCTCTCCCAAAAAGACAGTGTTATATCCAGTTTATGGATTTTATTCCTTATTTCATGGGGGAAACTGGCCTCAAGCTTCCCTGAGCTGCTCCTTACTTCAGACTCTAGAAAACCTGAAAGTGTGCACCAGTGTTTACAAACAATTCGATCCGTATGAAAAAAAAACCATCAGCAAGGGTCTGCTGATCCATCAGGATCAAAGCCCAGCTACTAAAGCTGTGGCACTCAGAGCAGTTGCTCAAGCAAAGTGTAGGTGGCTTCCAGTGTAAAACTGATGGAAAGGTGGAAAATCTACATGGTGACAGGTGCTGAGAGCAAGGTAGAAGAGCACTCTGTAGTGCTGTGTGCTCGGCTTTGCTCAGCACTGGCACCAGCACCCTGCCCAGCAGCATAGCCAGCCTCGCAGCACCATGCCCACACCTGACCCATGCTGAGATGAGGACACCAGCCCGTGTGGGATGCTGTTGCTGTCTGACAAAGGTGAAGGGCAAGAAAATACGTTGCAAACATTTCTCTTGCTAACTCTACAGTGATAGACGGAGAAGAGTCCACATGAAACTCTGAAGAGCTATGTTAAATTAAGCTTGCAAACAAAGACTTTCTGGAAGCCTGTATGCCAGAAAATCTGCCTCAGAGTTATTAAAATTAAAAACATTGAAAAAAAAACCCCAAGCAACAAACCAACAAACAGATCTTTTCAGCCCAACCTTCAGGCAAAAAAAGATACATACACTGGATACATATTCAAGCATTTGGTCTTTTACACATATTGTGTATATCTAAAAGACACCACAGTATTTGTAAATATTGTGGGTGGAATCTTAAGGAGAGATGAGTCTTTGTCTAACTTTTCTCCCACTGATATAAGCCAGATTTCCATCACTAATTTCAAGTACTTTTCAGACACTTAAGTAAGTCCAGTAGTTAATAATCTGAATATTCAAGACCCAACATCAGTGTATGTGGCCTGATAAATTGGATTATACATTAATTCATTTAGTTTTTCACTGACAAAAAGCTGAAGCAGAAGATCTTATTTCAAGCCAATATTGTTGCTTTTACAAGTATGTGAAACAACGCTTTTTTACCAGCAAGATGCTTGAAGAAAAATAGCTTTATTTGACATCCTATCTATTCATGGGTCATTAGCTTCCTTACATTTTTAAATACTTCAAAACTGATGCAGAGTACAAACGCAATAGAGTTTGACATGTTTACCAGACGAGAGAAAGGAAGGAGAATAGCAGGGAAATTCCTACTGTCAATATTTAGAAGCGGATTATGCCTCCTATGTACCTTCTCTGAACATTTTACTTGACACTGTCTTTTCTGAAGGGTCATGGCTCAACAGGACACGTTCACTTATCATTGTGCCTGTCACTAAGCGACCATCAGCGGCCTACCCTCACACTGACCTACATTATGGGGGTGCAACTTCTTTTCACGTGACAACAAGAGAACTAATTAATCCTGATAACTGAGGAATCTCCTCGCACAGGGGAAGGGGTGATTTTTTTTGGCGTACTCTATTTGTTTCGGAAGGCTTATTAGATATAGGTGCAAGTCAGTCTATAGGGCTGCTTAATTAATAAGTAAACATTAATTTAGATTGCCAAAGTTATCCATTCTATCTAAAATAAGAGAGGGTCTTTTTTAAAAATAAGAATACAGAAGGTATCATTTATAATTTGCAAAGGAACAAAAGAATAACCTTTCTTCAATTATTTTCTGGTTTGCAAAAAAGGTGATGCTCTTCCTGAATGATGTAAACAAAATTTTTTAATTACCTCTTAACCAAAACCACTGATTCCAAGCAATTAAAAAAGATAAAAATTAATGGCCATGCATATTTTTTTCCAGTATGACGCGTTAATTCAGTTCTACAGACATCTGATAAATTATGCCCACGTGATTAACCATTCACTTATTTTTGGCTAAACCTCAGTTTCTCTTAAAAGGATAGAACTCAAAATTGGGCCTGTGTTCTGGATTTTCTCCATTCTGATTTTTCCAGCTTCTCCTCAATTGCCTTTTATACACTTTCAATTTCTGCTACCTTTGACTAAAGAAAGTATATCCAAGAGCTAGCTCTATGGCGTAGTTAAAAAAAAAAAGTGAGATATTAGAAGTTATTAGAAATTTCCTTTTAAGTTAACAGGCTTGGCAGCCTTTATTTTTAACATCTTTTTCAGAATTTGAAGTTAAGTGACTGTCTTCCAACCACTCCAATTATCCTGAACATGACTAATCTTTTTTCACCTGCACAATGAGAGGTTAAGGAGGATGATCAGTTTATCTTTGCAGCTTGAGTGTATACAAAGGATCTGACCTTCTGGGTTTAAAGTGACATCTGTGGGCAATAAAGTTATCCATCATGAAGTAATTGTTTCAGTCATTGTCGGATTTGCACGTGTTTTAAGGCTTGTTAAACCTAACCGACCCTTTGTGGTTTTTACCATCAAATATAATTTCCTCCTGATTCAGACACATTCAGCAAAAACATATTTTGTAGAGAACACTCCTGAACTGGAAAGGGAGCACACATGATTTATTAATAGGGTCTTCAACTCTCTGTGCTCCTTCAAACACAGGTCATGTGGCCCAGGACTTTACTCCTGCTTATGAGCACTTCCTTATGAGTCATCCCATCGAAGGGAACGGGGAAAACCCGTTGTGTGCAACTAAGAAGCAATTGCAGAATCCAACCCAAATGTTGAGGGGGACGGTTGTATGCAGTGGGTTGGCTCTCAGTGCATCTCCCGTGAAAATGAGCTGACTCTGATCTGCAACAGCACCTTCACCGGAACATGACCAGGAGCTGACTGTGTATGGGACGTGCAGCTTTACGCCATTTGGTAAGGAAAACACTGTTCTTGGTAGTTTTCTTTATTTCAGACCTCTTCTCAGCAACTACTATGTTACCAACTCTTCTAAAGGTACTTCATGCTGTTCTGTGAGTAAATATAACATTTTTTTGGTCAAACAGTTGTGCCTATCTGTAATACTCCCCTTAATCATCATATCACCCTAAAACAGAGAGCGAGAGAAAAAGGAGCTTGTGGTCAACTCTTGAAGAGCCATTTAAAGTTTTTATTTACATCTGACCATAAGGAGAAATATCAACCGACAGGTCCTCCTGGTTTAATCAACACTGAGGTTCTCCATCGGTATCAGTATTGCATTTAAAAGTCAGGAAAAGTTCTAGGCAGAATTGCCTAAAAATGTGAATGGTGATTGGTATAAAATTTATGTTTTTCCTCCCTGAAGGTGAAAACTCTGACCTGGTTCTGTCACGGCGCTTGAGGGAGAGCAGATCACTCTGGACAATGAAGCTTTCTACTTCCATGATGTGACTGGTGATGACTGGGAAGAACCGCTACTGGAAGAAGCTACTCTTTCTCCTCCATGACAGCAATAGTCCCTCTTTCATCTCTGCTGCCTGGGTGTCTAGTGCTCAGGCACAGGCAAAGCAGGCAACACAGGTCCCACAGCCAGAGGTAAAAGCACCATCTCCATTGCCTGTACTTGGAAACAGCCTCCAGGAAAGACCTACAGCACCAAACCATGAGCCACCCTGAGGTTCAAAGCAGTATCTCCAGGTCTTTCAGATGCCATCCAGGTCACCATCCTGAAGGAAAGCTCACAGTCCTTCATACACCTCATTTCATACAACTTCTCTGAAGCAAATCCAAATATTCCACCTAAAATCTGCCAAAGAGAAACTAAGACAGCTTATCTGTGATGTAGCAAGGAGGTAGGACTATGTCCCAAGACGACATTGACAATTGCCCCTATGAGCAGACTCATAATCTGACGCAGGAAAATGTAACCACTACTTCTGTGGAAGCAGAACTTCACAGGTCAGCTAAGGGCCAAGGGGACTTGCAAGGGTTAACAGACATGGGTTTCTGTACTCTAAGGTAGCTTTGTCTGTGTTTCCTGTTTGCTCTTGTGCAAAATGATGGAAATGAGGCACAGTGTGTGCTGGTACATAGCCTGCACACACAAACATGCTCAGGGCAGAAGAAACTGTTCAAGTTCCTCAAGAAATCTATCACTCACACATGCCTCTGCTGGGACTGGAATATGTTCTCATTTGCTTTCAAGATCAAGAAAATTGTTGGAAGCGATTCCCTTACAGAGTACACATATTCGTGCATAAAAATAATCAATTCACTGACTGGTCCCTTACAGGTTCAGAGGGACATTCTGATTACCCAGTCTGATGTCCTGCGATACGTGCCCAGTGATTTCTGGATCAAAGGCTTAAATCTGATTAATCTCTACTATAATTTAAGAATGTAAAGTGACATAAGAACCAACCCAGAAAATGAACAGGTTAATGGATGAGAAAGCTGGGCTGACAGAATTGTAATAGACCCTGAACAGCTAAGGTTTATCACAGTAGATTAGAAGAGTGCTGGGCAGACTAAAACACCTTGAGCCTAACTCCATGCCTTGGAAATAAAAATCAGTCAGCAGGGCAAATGGATACGCTACTGCCCAAGAAAGGTCTTCACAGGCACAGAAAGATGTCTGTGTCTATTCTTTGAGCAATGTGTGTCCTTCCTCTCTCAGTTCTGGACCTCAGAGCAAGTGATAAGAGTTTATTTACTATCTGTACGGGTTTGCTGTCCCTGGATGTGTATACATACTGATACAAGGTTAGATGTTAGAGACGCAAAGCGTAACAACTCAGTAGCTCAAAAAATTCTGGTAGGGCTTCATTAATGCTTCTGAGCCGTACACAATACCATGCCAGTATAGTCAATGGCTATAAAGGCAAACAAATATGTATTTCCCCAATAACTGCCAAATATTTTGCCAGTATTTGCCCAGCTGAGTCAGGCTGTGCCTACAGAAGGCTGTGGTAAAGCCTCTTCATTAAAGACAAGAGGGTTTTGTTAGCTTAAAAATTTAGATGTAAAAATTTAACAAGCTGAAAGGACACTTCGTTATTTGAAATAAATCTGGCTCCATTTACTACCAATTGAAATTACTACCATTTCCATCATACCTGGGCAGCCAAGCCCACACAGTTGAGTGTTCTGTACCCATGCAACACCTCTTGAAGGCACTTGCTTCACCAGCTTGTCAAAACATTGTGTCCTGTCTGTCCTAAAGGCACCAAGTGATACCTCTGCATAAGAGTGGGCACCTTATGTAATGCCAGTTAAAAATAAATTTCAAAATTTAACACTCAGAGAACCTGAGAGAAAAAAATATATAAATCTTAGTTTCCTTTTATCCATCCAGTTTTAATAACTCTAGAAATTTTGCATATGAAATGAGCACCTTTACCTCTATCGAGCCCGGAAAAAGTGTTCATTTTATTAGCTATCTAAGGAGAAGCAATTTCAGAGAAGAAGAACCAGCCATAATAGCAAACATTTTATTTCCCATGGAGCACACAGAATTGATAGTGGGAATCGAAATGTGCAGCTTGACACCTGGATGATTAGATGGGCTGGATGATTAGAGGGCTGGAGCACCTGCCCTACAAAGAAAGGCTGAGGGAGCTGGGCTTGTTCAGCCTGGAGAAGAGAAGGCTGCGGGGGGACCTCATTGCAGCCTTCCAGTACCTGAAGGGAGCTTATAAGCAGGAGGGGATTAAACTTTTTAAAAGGGTAGATAATGGCAGGACAAGGGGGAATGGACTAAAGCTAAAGGAGGGAAGGTTTAGATTAGATATTAGGGGGAAGTTTTTTACAGAAAGAGTGGTGAGGTGCTGGAACAGGCTGCCCAGAGAAGTAGTGGATGCCCCGTCCCTGGAAGTGTTCAAGGCCAGGTTGGATGGGGCCCTGGGCAACCTTGTGTAGATCCAGACCTGGAGGTTGGTGGCCCTGCCTGTGGCAGGGGGGTTGGAGCTCTATGATCCATGGGGTCCCTTCCAACCCAGATCATTCTATGATTCTATGATTCTACCTCCATTGTGAACCCTCATGGGGTGGTCACTTTGGTAAACCGGACCGAAGGAGCCAACACACACATCTGTGACGTTTGTTGATAAAAGCAAGAGAAATATCACAAAGTGAATGCCCAGCTTAAAGAAAAACCAGGTCTGCTGAGGCTGTTCTCAGCAAGGACTGGTCGTCACAGAGCTAGGCTATACCTATACTTTCAGCGTAGGCCCACGTGGCCCACACACCCCTCCACCACTGTGTGCCTGTCCTATGGAAGGCCCTGCTAAAGTCATGGTGGATGAGAAGTGGTTGTGACTTCATCACCAGCCCATCTGAAAGTGATGCTATGTGACTGGCCAATGACATTCTCTCATCACGTGATTATGTCTGTGCTGCTTAGGAGTGTAGGTAGGCCTACCCATATGAGGTCCATGAGCCATCAGATCTACTTTTCTCTTAATGTTGCATTTCAGCAGCCACTGCGCCCCTGCCCTAATTCCACCATTACAGCAAATAATCATCAGTTTGATAGTTTTTGAGAAAAGTTAATTCCATTAACTAGTGGAGTAGAAAATTATTGATACAGAGACAAAAAAAGAATGCTAAAAACACACACCAAAATAATTTAAAATTCCTATAAAGACTAAGAGAGTAAATTTTCTTGACCAAATTCAATTTATTTACCAACTCAATACTTAAGAGTTGTTACTGATTCTTTGACAGGAAAACATGAGCAGTACAGTAGGACTAAATTGGAGGACCATTTCACATAGATGTCTAAGCAGACAAACTGCTTACCTGCCAGCAACCTGCCAGCTCAGCAAGAAACGCAGGCCTATCCAATCCATTTGGGGCTGTAGTTCTCATTAAGCTCTGCACGCAGAAATAGGTTAGGAACTAAATACAAGAAGACATAAAGCAAAGTTGCAGGATTTCCACTTTGCTGAAGGCTGCCGGTTATTATTTCCGATGCTCCATCATTACGCCCAAGCTGGGCTGTAACACTCCAATTAAAACAAAAAAGCCAGAAAGTCAGGAACTGACTTTCCATCCACCCTACTTTGACCTATAAAACAGAACTATGAGCAAAAGCCCCAAACAAGGGAAAATAAGCAAAGGTATGCAACAATTTAAACTGGAGAGGTGAGAAGAACCAGAACAGTCTGCACGGATGACTCCCTTGAAATGGTTCCAGAGGTTAAACCCATTCTGCAGTTAAATGACAGCTAAAAATCAAAGTCAGTGGTAGGTGCACGTGCAGAAAGCTTCTAGCAAGCTTGCCTATGGCTCAATTTACATTGGGAAATTATAATCATTAACACTAAGAAAATGGATCAGAATGAATGTTAATTGTAGCACTGCATGAAACAAAGAACAGGAAGTTTTCAGTCCAACCTCTACCAGCACAACAGAAGAAAACTCTTTGTATTATACAATATAATGCAATTTAATCCCACTATGTTACATCCATTTGCCACAAACACAGACAACACCTAAATTTTGACAGACACTAATTTTAGTCTTCTTGACCCTCAATCCCATGGTTTCTTAGCAAGTAATAGTGGAGTTTAGATCAGACTACCAAAAAGTTTCCTCTCTGAGGAATTTTACCAGATAACTGCTTCCTGAAAGGCTCCCTGAACATCCCCTGAAGATCAGATGTTGGGCACTGCCAGAGGCACAACACGGAGCTGAACAGAGCCCGTCTCTGATCCAGGATGGCAACTCTCACGCTTCTGTTAACATTAGTCCATGGTGATCCTGATGAGAGGTTTTTCCACAGAAGAATGACAATGGGAACAAAAGGTCCAAATTCCTTCACTCTCTGGCAGGGAAGAATCCCACAGGAAGGATGCTTAAGCGAACTATGTGAAATTGTGAAATTCCTCTCATGAAACGCCCTCACACTCATCCCTCACCACTCCCCACGCACTAAGCAGGGGGCCCTGTTCCCAGAGCACAGGCTTCCCAAGGGAACGTCTGAGGAGCAGAGACATCTACTCAGGGGTCCTCAGCTCTGAGAGGGCCACTGTGTCCTGCCCGCTCCACCCCCGTTTCCAGGCATGGCAAAGAAATAATTTCACTGCATTGCCACAGCATCTTCAACCCACGGAAGTCCAAGAAACAGCTTCCTTCTAACCACTTCCCCATCCTTCAGCTGCTCTAACAGCAAGGAGAACATTGTTTCAAGGCCACTGCTCCAAAAGAGGGGATATGACTTAACAGGGATTGCATTTATGAGTGCTTAGTCCCACATATCAGTGAATATTGGAAGAGTAACTCCACCGTCTGGAAAAGTATTACAATCGTGCAAACAGAAACTGGCATCAATGCCATCACACTAGATTGTGCTCTGTCTAAACACATTGCAGGGGTGACATCATTGTGGATATGGGCAGATGATTTTGGTAATGAAAATTAACCAGGATTTGGTGAAAAAACAAAGATAGTAAAGTCAGGCCCTTGTTGGGAGAGACTGAAAGGGTTAATGTGTGTTGATATCAAATAATGTGGTGGAAACCCACTATATAATGGCAATAAATCATGAAGGAAAAGTTGGTTAGCAGGGAATGAGGAGGGCTAATGTTGAGAATGTGTAGTTCTGCACTCTGATCACCATATATGGCCTGAGGTCATGCAGAATTCATTGCAGAAGGGGCTCATGCCCCTTCAAGACTGCCCACCCTGCCCCTGCACAGAAGACAAAGGACATTCTGGAACAAGAATCACATAAGTCCTCAAGGTGTGCGGGGACTAGGCAGTAAAAGACACAAACCCAAGAAGCCACGCACATGCCCATCACCAAAGGACTTCCATATCCATCACTGTGGGATCTGAGGGTGGTGTTATCTCTCTCTCTTTTCCCTCTTTCCCTTTCTTCCTACAAATGTTTCAATAAGAGGTCACACCACCTACTATTGCGTTTTCCAAGTTCAGGTTACTTTTGCCATATATAAACAAGTCCGTCAATCATTTAGTGTTATTTTACCTTAATTTAGCCTGAGGGAATCCTAAACCTGCTACAGCTCCCTGTGCTATCCAGGTTGGGCCCTGATAAGCCTTAACGTGAACTTTTTGCTTCTCCATTAGCACAAGCCAAACAAAAGTCTGGTAAAGACGATGAAGAGATGTTAACTGTTTCACAAGCATCTATAGTGGTCCTGAATTATACAGAGCATCACTGAGGCACTAATAGGGGACAAAAAGAGACTGCTTGGGGGGAAGCAAGATCTAAAGGTAAAGTGTGCCTGTGAAGGGAGCAGTTTGCAGCTTGATTTCACACCAATGGAACAGAGTTGCCTCCAAGAGCAGAGGTGACCATGGTAGCCAGGCATCCTATGCTTCATGGCAAAGCTACTCTTGAAGTCATCTCGCTTTCCTCTCCCTGTGGGGCTGCAGCAGGAAGTCCCAGCCCCTAACGTTGGGGATTCAAAGGAACAGTTTGCTGATAAAGCCCCACCAGAGCACCACTGGACACAGACTTCAGAAATGCCGAACCTTAACCCTCATCTGCTGAGCTTCTTCCTTTCCCAATCTCAGTCAGACATGAAAAGCAGAAAGTTGATAAACATTGTGCTTAAAGTTTCCAAACCACATTAAAGTGTAGGGACTCAGCAATTGTCCTGAAAATGTGGACAATTTCCTTTTGTCCTATACACCCACACAGTGTGAAGGGCTACTTGTTTGTCTTTGAAGCATCTGACAGAAAATAGGCTTAGCTTGTTTGTTATTGCACACAGTTAAAAAAACACAAAAAGCAACAACCCACAACACCACCTAAGAAATCCTCAAATCTCCCCAAAGGCAAATTTTTAGTTTAAATGGATATGAAGACCTTTACTAAGGCACAGGCCAAGTCCCAATTTCCTCCATTGCAAACCATAAATCCAGAGGATGCTAGCTTAGCCCAAAGGACTTGCTTCAGATTTACACCAGCTCTAAGAGAATGAAACCTAGCTTTGTGTAGAGCATATGAACAAAACACCTGTCTGGTAGAACATCTGTAAGTGACGTGATTTTCTTTAGCAATGCCACAAAGTCCGATATTTAATCCCCATGTATGCATTTAGAAAAAGAAACAACCAAAAAACCCAGAACCAAACTGTATTATGCAACATGGTCTAACTCTTCTGCCTTATGTGATTGTAGTCTGGAATTTTTAAGGAAGCACAGTTTCCATGAAGATCCAGACCTGGGAAACCATGATCCATTAAGATCTCCAGCCCTAATCCCCTATTAGACTGTGGTAACTGTGTGCCTGTGCAGCTGTTTCAGCTGAGTACTCAAATCAAACCAAAACTGTAACGTATGAACTTCCCTCTCAGTAGCACTTTCAGAGAAGTCAGGTTAGTTATGGTAAGAAATTAACCTCAGTGCTGATTAGATTTGACCTGGAATTTCTTCCTTCATTTTTTTCCAGCTGACCATGAAATTGAAAAGTCCATCATTCGCTGGGGATTTTGATGATCTAGTTCCAGCTGAAATAACTGAGGTTCATATAGCACGGTCCACAGATAAGATTGTAATAGAGTCTATTTATCTTCTAGCTGCTAATTGTGATGTATTGCTTCAATGTGGAAAGCTGGAAATATAGCTATATTACCTATTTATGTTTCTGAAAATGTGGTCATATAATCCTCCATCCAGGCTGCAGAATCTGATCTTTTGGGGGTTTAAACCCAGCCCTTCACATTCCCAAACACTATCAATTCAAATGATTGCCATACAAAGCCTAAGACTGGGAGATTGAACTTAATATGGCAACAACATTTCCATATAGACCACGATGTGTACAGTCTTCAGCATAAAAATGTAATTTTTTGGAATAGCTATATAATTTGTGGAACAAATACATACAAGATATAAAGGAAACATAGATGAGTACTTTGCAAAACACAGGCAGAAGTATTGTTCTTTCCCAGGATGGCCAAAATCTGTGAAATACAAAAGACCTGAAGTGCCCCATACTCACATGTCAAAGAAACATCATTTCCTCGATCTCATTTTTCAAATGGGGATTCTCATGACTTCTAGCTTGCATGTTACTTTGGGGAAATTTCAATTGTTAAATGAACATATGCAAGCTAAAAGAGCTCCTTTTGTCCTTTCCTTATGAAGCTCTCCAGTATCCCCAAAGCCACTATTTCTGTGAATCTCTTCCAGTACCTGACTGCAAATGGAAGCTCAGCAGACACCTGCAGAGACTGAATTACAAGAGTGGACCATACAACAGTCATGAATTGAGTTTAATCAAGAATGCTTAAAACAGGAAGTGTCAGAAAGCCTGAATAAGAATTTTATGTCAACAGGCAGTGAAGGTGACACGGGAATAAAACCATAGAGTTCTGTGGTACTCAACATCCCACCACGTCACCAATCACTATGAAATGCTCTGTGCAGATGCAAAGAGGAGAGTTTTACCACTGACCTAGAAGAAACGTGATCAAACTATTTGGGATGTGCAAACAAAGCTGTGCAAGGTCGATTTTCTTTTTTTTAAAAAAAAAAAAAAGGAAAAACCGAGTTTGAAAAATGTCTATGTTCTGATTGGGAGCATAATCTTTTGTATATTTAACTAGGGGGTGAGTGGGGAGGGGGCAAGAATAAGACTTTCTACCAAGCCCTTTGTAAAGGCACTCAGCCAAACTACTGAAAAGAACCTTTCCAGCACCTCCTACACCTGAACGGACCCCAGGATGTACATCCACACAGCCCAGCACCCAGAGCATCAGGCTTTTTCCCTAAACAATCCAAATGTTTCCCCATTGGAATTGATTTAGGGTACGCATGTCACTGAGTCCCTGGAACAGGAAAGTGAACCAGGGTCTCTTACAGCTCCTGGCTTTTGGAGTCCACCTTCTCCCTGGGCAGTGGCTTTGCCATGATTTGCACAATGGAAAACCTTTCTGATAGGAAAGAGGAAGCCAGTCCCCCAGCATAGATGGTCACTGCAGGAACCCATGTGGGAGCAGGACACCGAAGTTCAAGCTCAAGCTGTGAAGGAAGCCTGGCAAGGACTTGAACCCACATTTCCTGTGTCCAGGGTGGGTGTCTCATGCTTGTGCCTATTTCATCCTGGGCGTAAGAGCCTCCTTGGCAGAGACAAATAATCTGGGGTAATTTCCACTTTCCTGGGGAAAGGTGGGGGGGGGGGAGAAGAGAAAAGAATACCTATATAGCTTTATCAAAGTTGATGAATCAGCACTTCCCGAGCAGGAAAACGTCTCATCGGAGCTGCCCCGCCAGCAATCCTCCCGGGNGCGCCGCGCCGGGGCGGAGCAGACCGAGCGGACCTTTGGCCACTTGCGCGGGGGTGTGTGGCTGGTCGAGCGGGCACACCGCTAGCCGCAGAAACGCCGCTCTGCTCGGTCACCGGTCTGGGAGCCCGCCCCGGGGGGGGACACTCGCTTTTTTCCCTCCCCAGCCGGGATTTGCTGTCATTCCCAGCCGGCCGCCAAGCCCAGCGATGCTGCGCGGAAGCTGCCCGCGGTCGCGCAGTGCGCATGGCTGCGCCTCGGGGCACACCTGGGAGCTCCGTGCGGGACATGGAGAGCCCGTACGCGGAAGGGCTGCGGGACCACCGATCCGCCCCGCGGGGCAGCCCCACAGGTCGGCGGGCCTGCGGTGCAATGAGCCCACGTGTGACCGGCCCCTGCCCGGCTCCCACGTACCCCTTCCTCCAGATGAGCAGGAACGGAAGGTAGGGACGGACCCTCCACCCCGGCTCTCCGACCCAGCGGGGACGGTTCCTCTCGCAAAGTAAAATAAAACTCGATTAAGAAAAGTAAATCTCCATCTCGACACACGGCACTGCGGGACGCGGGCGACGGAGAACAGCTCCACCATCGCACTCTCCAGAGAGACCCACGCCCGGTACCCCAGGTCCACCTCCCGCCCAATGCGCCGCCGTCCTGCCCGAGCGAGAGACAGCAGGACCTGGATTTTCGCGAAGGAAAAGGGCACCTTTTCAGCCTCACGGGCAAAACTGGGAGAGGCTGACACTTGGAAACAAAGCGGGGAGGAAAGAACCCTTCCCCTGAAGCCAAGACATACTTTGTTTCCATGATGCGCGGGTTCAGACATCTCCCGGAACGGCTCTCCTCAGTGCCCAGGAAAGGCTCGCCGCCTTGCCCGGAGCAGGAGACACACCGCGGCTCCGCACCGCCGGCACCCCCGGGGCGCTGCTCCCGGGACACACTGCCGGGGATCCGGAGGCTAACGACCGCTCAGGATGCGGCGTTTCGCGACTCTCAAAAGCAGGGATCGTTTTCCCCGAACCAGCCATAGGGAGAGGAGCGGAGGAGAGGCAGGTGGCACCAGCCGGCAAGCAGTTGGGGCCGGACCAGGGGCACGGGAGGCACCGCCGAGGTGACACTTCGCTGGGCACACGTCGCGAAGAGCCCGGCGTAGAGCGGGGGGCTGGATTGGGCAGCGGATCCCGGCGGACCCTTACCTGCGAGCAGCAGGGCGGCTCCCAGCAGCACGGTCCCTGAGAGCAGCTGGTGGGGCATGGTCCTGCCCGCGGGAGCGCAGGGTTCTTCCCCTGACGACGGCAGTAAGGCGGAGGCCGAGACGCCGGCTAGGCTCCGACGGGCTCTCCTCGGTCCCGGGCTCCTCCCGCGGTGGTGGAGATAACGGCGCGGCGCGGGATCCGCATCCAGCAGCCCCCGAGCCCTCCCCGCCCGGCCCGCGGAAAGGGAGTGTCCGCAGCGAGCCGCCCTGCCAGCTTCACCTCCCGCGGACATCAATTACCAGCCAGCCCCAGCCCCGCTGATTTATAACTTCTCCACCCCTCACCACTCACACCGCCCCCCCTCCCCCCCGGGCCACATCCTCCGCCAGGAGCACGCCCTCCCCGGGACGCGTCCCCCGCCCGCCGGCGGGCACAGGGCTGCTCCCACGCGGGTTTGGCGGCCCCAGCTACCCCCGGCCCCGGCGGAGCCCGGCCGTGCCCTCTAGCCGGAGCCCGGCGCTGGGGAGTTTCCAGTCTCCGAGGCCGCAGCGCTGCCGGGGCGGGGAGCGGGACTTGCCCTCAAGCCGCCGGGCTCCCCCGGAGAAGGTGCGCACCGGATTTGCGACTCCCGGACCGAAAGCTGAGCGCTGGGGATCCCCGTCCCGCAGAGCCCCTCTTCTGCTCCGCAAGAAGACCCCGGCAGCGCCGCGTCCCGTCACCGCCTCCGGGCGCCAGGTCGGACCGGTACCGCACCGCCCGTCCCGGGCTGCCAGGCACGATGGTCGGAGAGCCCCAAAGTGCTGCCAGCGCCCCCAGGGTCCGAAGCTCCTCTTCCCGTCTTCCCTGGGGAGGGAGAGCGGCGGGGCCTGCCCCCACTCAGCACGGATCCCGTGTCAGCAGCACTGAGCGCTCTGAGCGGGGAAGCCAGGAAGGGGCAGCACTGGCTAAGGATGCTCCAGAGGTCTGCTCTGCCGGCGCTGCTGCTGGCCTCTGGTGACCCTGTGGCAACCAGGACCATCCTAGATATATATTTACTCTCCCTACATACTTACCTTGTGTTTTCCATACGTGTTTTACTTTGTGAAAGACCAAGAGGCAACCCGTGACAGCCAAACTCAAGCCCTGTGTATCCACTTTTCCCCTTTCCAGGGAAAGGCTATCAGGTGAGTCAGGTCTGTGGTCTGACTCAGTATGGCCCTTCCTATACTTTTATGCTACAAAATAAGTCACAAGAGTGTCTCCATGGGGCAGGTGAATGTGATCACCCCCATTTTACAGAGAAGGAAGTGGAGGTGCATAGCAAGTTTAGACAGCTAGACCGAGGTCATAGGAAGCTGGTGACAAGAGCCAGAAATAGAACTTAGATCTCCTGTGTTCCACCAGACCATCCTGTGCAAGAAAAAAGATGAGAAGTTGGTGTTGTTTTTAACTTGAGAACTGTTTAACTTTCAAGTTTAAAGTCTGTGAGAATATTTCCTGCACGCTTCTGTCCAACCATTCATAAGTGGTACCTTAAGCTAAGGATTTAAGCCAGCATTTTCCAATCTTCCTACCCCCAGCTGAGACCTTGAAAACAAAATAGTTATGGATACCTTCCCTCTCATCTGCTCACACCATGGGGGAAAGAACCCAGAGGTTTCTGTCCCAAAGAAGATGACTCATAAGAAATCACCTCCTCCAGTGAAGGAGACAGCAGCTGGGAAAACAGACCAGCCAGAACTAGGACACTGGGCATCCGGACAGCTCAGACCCCCTAGGAGCAAGGACTCCCTGTGGAAGGAGCTAAGGGAACTGTATGTCCCTGCCTTTGACCTACCCAGTGCTGAGTACGTGCTGAGTCTGAGATGATGCAGGCCCCATCACAAGCTCAGCAGCCATGCCCCATCAGTTTCTCCCCACCCTCTTCACACCTCCTACATCACAGCTGCATTCAGCCATGGGTGTCCAAAGACCACAGCACTTTGGCAAGACATAGTTCTTTCTTTCTCCAATGGATGTCGTTGGCTCCTGATCCACTCAAGGAGCTGAGGACCAGGGAAGGCAAACCTGAAGATCTACTCCTAGTCCCTCATCATTCTCCACAGTCTAAAACCAGGGACAGAAGAGATGTGAAGCCAACTGAAAAGACTGAAAAGACCCTAGCAGTGAGATATGGGGAAGAAAGAGGCAGCAGACATTCCCATAAAGAATGAAGGTACAGTGGGAAGCCTGTGCCTGGAACTGGATGAAAGGCATCTCTAAACACACAGGCTGAAGCATCTGGACAGATGGATGGTGCATGTGTGAAGGGGAGGGCTATGTGGGACCTGTGAACTACCATGTAGCTGGCAACACTTAGTAGGGCAAGAACTTGCTCTGAAGATTGGAGTAGATGCTGTGGCCATACAAGCACTAAGAAGCTGGTCATAGACCTGCCCCAGGTAAACGACCATCCCTCAGGCAATCTGATCTCTTCATACCAGAATCTTGGGCCTTGATCTGATGTAAACAACAAGCAGCATATCTGAGGACAATTTTTATCTTTGGAATAAAGGATGCCATAACTGCTGTTACATTTCCTTCAGCTCTGAAACGTGGTAAGTTTCCTTTTTACTAGCATTCTTTAAAAAGACTATTACTAAATGCTAGAATCAGCCAAATTTAGTACTTGAGAGCAAGACTTCTTCAAAACGTATTAGGCAAACATCCTTGCTGCAAGGCTGATCATCTGCTCTATCTCCAGCACTACAGAAGCTGTAAAAGAGAGAGAAGAAACAGCCTTCACAGAAGACCACATCCCTTTTTAGTGTTCACTTGCAGCCCAGCAGTATATTACACTGTTGATGATTTTTACCCTGTTCTGAAGGAAGTGGTTCATTCCCAAGCAGTGGCTGGGCTTCACATGCTGCTCACTCCCTCCCTCCCAGAGGAAAAACAGACAGAGCCTCCATGGGCTAGGATAAGGACAGTTTACTGACAAAAGCACCTTGACAGGAGAACAATAACAGCCAATTACACTCACACCCAGTGATAACACAGAGCACCTTACTGACCTGATGATTACAGAGTGCTGCCCAACACAAGGGCCAGCCAACCAAACCAACACCCCAGCCATACTCAGACTGTCCTGGAAGCACCAAACCATGATTTTGTGTCTCCCCCCAACCAGCTGCTTTTATGGGGAAGTGATGTCAGGTGGTGCAGAAAACAGCCCAGGCTGACTCAGCTCACCTGTGCTGACTGCTTGGGGAGGTTGACTCTGACCTGGGCAGAACCAGGACAGATGGCTTCTACCAAGCCTTTGGCTTGAAAAACCCAAACACACCTGACACTAAGATCATCATGTTGTCAGGTACCAGAAGCACCAACTCTCCAGTATGCATCCCTGACCCCTCCCTGGCCAACAAGGCTCATTGGAACAACTTAGAAAATTAGCAATAGAAAATTTCATTGAAAAGATGAGTAATTGGGTCATTCAGTTGGAAAAGGGTCAAACCCAACTCCTGGGTTTGCTTTGAGCAACGGGCTACTATGCTGCAAAGAAACACAGACAACACCCTGAGCACATAGGACCTTTCATAGCTGAAAGCTTAACCAGGCATTGCCTCTCCTGTGCTCTCACAAGAGTCTTTATGACTCTTGTATGTCTGGCTTTGAGAGGTAGGTGGGGTGGAGACTCCTCTCAACACGGATGTGACTTAGTCAAGGCACTGGGACACATCCTGAGGTTGTGGATTCTACTTCTCATTGGAAGCAGGACACTTGGAACATCCTGAGTTTAGGTTTTAGCCAAGTCTCCCGGGAGGAATCACTTGGACAGTTCCCGTGGAACTGGCAAAAATAAAGAGCCTGGAAAATCCCACTCACACCAGTAGCTGATACCCTCCCAACCTGACCTGACTCCAGTCATTGAAGCACTTTTTAAATTTGCACTGGTGCTCAGAATAGGCCCTCGTGGTTCCATTGTGCTTACCACCAGCACCTGCACAGCAGGTGCCCGCCCATAGAAGACTGCATGGGCTGGAATCATAGAATCTTTAAGGTTGGAAAAGACCACCAAGATCATCAAGTCCAACTGTCTGGCCAATACCACCATGTCAATTAAACCATGTCCTGGAGTGCCATGTCTACATGTTTTTTGAACACCTCCAACGTTGGTGACTCCACCACCTCTCTGGGCAGCCTGTTCCAATGCCTGATCACACTTTCAGTGAATAAATCTTTCCTAATATCCAATATAAATCTCCCTGGTGCAGCTGGAGACCTCATGCTTTTTACTTGGAAGAGGAGACTAACACCCATCTGGCTACAACCTCCTTTCAGGTAGTTGTAGAGAGTGTTAAGTTTTCCCCTCAGCCTCCTCTTCTGCAGGCTAAACAATGCCATTTCCTTCAGCCACTACTCATAAGGCTTGTGCTCCAAACTCTTTCCCAGCTTTGTTGCCCTTCTCTGGACATGCTCCAGCCTCAATGTCCTTCTAGTAGTGTGGGGCCCAAAACTGAACACAGGACTTGAGGTGTGGCCTCATCTGGGCCGTGTATGGGTCACAATCACTTCCCTAGTCCTATTCATCACACTATTCCTGATCAAGCAAGGATAACCATGGTCTTCTTGGCCACATGGGCACTCTGCTGGCTTATGTTCAGCTGGCTGTCAACCAACACCCCCAGGTTCTTTTCTGCCAGGCAGCTCTCCAGCCACTCTTCCCCAAGCATGTAGTGTTGCCTGGGGCTGTTACGACCAAAGATCAGCATCTGGCACTTGGCTTTGTTAAACCTCATATAATTGGCCTCAGCCCATCAGTCCAGCCTGGCATTCCAGCTAAGGGACCTCATGATAGCTGTTGCTCCCTGTACTTACAGCAGATAGGTAGACACCTCAGAGGAACAAATTAGACTGCCTTTGAGATGGTCCCAAGCTCCCACTGTTGGGAGAGAAGGAAAGGTATCAATGCAGAGCAGATTGGATCTCCCTCTGCAGGTCTTCTGCTGAACCTGCATCTGCTAACAGACCTCTTTGGTAAAGACTGGATGCTCCCAGAACAGAAAATTTAGGCACAGAAGTATTTCACTTGACATTTTTTCCAGAGCCAATGGGGAAGGGCCTGGTGATCCCTGTTCACCAGTAGAAGCCTACTTCATCCCTACAGCCCTGTAAGTTGCACTGGCACAACCATTTGTGGGGCTCACACCTGTTTCTGGGGCTCGGTGTAAATAATGATTCTGTGAAATAATTCAGGATGTAACGTGCCCGCTCTCCATGGAGAGCCACTTATAACTGAGGTCATTCCACCGACCCAGCTTACAGCACATCTGCACAATGAGAGACACAGTGAACTGTGACAACTGGACGAATACTAGGGCTTGTATACTGGTTTAGTTACTGGGGAGACTGTGATCTTGACCAAGATCTTAGGTGAGATGGACTGGATCTACTCAACCCAAGGCCTTTCTCCAACTCTCTTTTCCTCTCTCTTTTCAATGAGCTGTTTTTAATCACTGTTATTTTGACATCTTCTGGCCCCATCTCTCACTGCAGGAAAACAGGTTAAGCAGCACATTATCAAGTAAATCCCATTTGCCATCACCATTAGAAAATTAGGTGCTGCTGTTATTTGGATTAATCATGGACAAACCAGAGCTGCCCACTAAATTCAAAGCTGAACATAAACCAAAGTAAAGTTCCTTAGTTTTCTCTAGGACTGTGAGAAAAAAATGCAGAGAGGCCTTTTCTCTGTGCTACAGTATTTATTGGAACAGCTACTTGTACCTGCTCATGAGGCACATGCACAGGTAGGTCTATGCAAAGACATAAACTACCACTGCAGCTGTGCTTTTCCCTCAGAGAGGTTGAGCTTTATTGATGTTATATAGCATCTTGTCTATGTAGTGTGTGTGGTCATGGCAGCCAAAGCTGCTGGGAAGAATTATTGCAGGACAACTCACAGCACTGCTGCCTGCTCCTCACAGATGGGTATGGCAGCTCAGGGCAGTGATTGTGTTACCTCTTCATCCAAATTTCCCACCTCCATCAAAGCTAGGTCCACTTCTGAGGCAAAGCAGGCAGCTGTCTAACTACAGCAACAAAGTAGAAGTAACAGGAACAGGTAATTTGCTGCAAAGAAACACTTTGATGGGGTTTTTAATTATAATTAGTCAACCTGCATGACCAGTCAATCAGATTACCTGGCATTTTATTGAGAGGCCAGGAAGGTAATGAGTAAGAGCTCCTGCAATACTTGGGGAGTATTCCCCTCCTCCAGGAGTTTTGGTGGCTGAGGTCAGGACCTCAGTTGGCAGAATGCAAGGTCAGCACCTTTGCTGGCAGTAGCTGTTTCGGAGAAGGCTAGAGGGGAGGATCTGACCTTCCTCTCCCTCAGGACCCACTCTTCAACTAAGGCCCCACCACTGGTTCCGGCTTGTGCTACCCCTCAGTTTGCAGCAGCTACACCCACGCTTTGTCTTGGACCACCACTGCTGCTCGACTGGGGGATCAGCAGGCAGTGTCTCACCCTGACCACTGTCTCCAGACCTGATCCTGACCTAGACTTGCTGTTCTGCATCCCAGCTCCTTGGTGGTATGGCAACTGCTCCCACCTGCCTCGTTACTTGGGAAGCAGCCAGCCCTTGCTAGTCCCTAGCACATCCAACACGGTTTTGGCTCTGCCCTTATCTCCACCTATCAGGTGGATCCTATCAGGTTTTAATCACAGCACAATGCCAGTGATTTAAAACTCTTACTAAAAGCAAACTATTGCAATACACATTTTCCTCCAAAACACCACATGATTTTGTGTGTGCATTCAACAATATTTCACTAAACAGGAAAAAAAGAGTGGAAGAAGAATTTTTTTTGTCCACGAAAAACACAAGTGCTGTAGAAGCGCCCTAGTAGCCTTCCCACTACACGCGTACGTGCGCAGGCTGGACCCCTCTCACATGTGTGTACACCTGCATCAATATGGAAATGGCCTACTTTTGGCATAGCTGGGTTAGTGTTGTGGTGACATCGTGCTTCATCCCCCAGGCTTGTGAAATCCAGTCCCCAGGCATCTCTTCTTCCCTTTAGCCAGCAGGATATATATATGCCTTTCCTGGAGCCATCAGTACATGAATATACCAGGCTAAGCGTTTAGAAAGAGGCAAGACCACATAAAAGGATAGATTGCACCTCCTCCCTGTGGATCTGGGCCAAGGTCACAGCATTTCAGTGGGAAAGACAACCAGAAGATCAGCAAAAGAACCATAAAACCAAACTAAAACATGTCAAAAAGGGAAAACTACCCAAGAAAATACGGGGCCATGAAAAAAACAACAGCCTTACAACGAAGATCTCTTTTCCTCTTGCCACCCCAAACACTAGCCCCCAGAGGTTTAGTGGTTTCCTTCACCATAATACAAACCAGGCCTCTGCGGTGGGAACCCACGCAGCTGCTGCTTGCAGAGAAGCTGGTGACTCAGTGATGTACACAAATGCCTATGTCCTGATTACTTTGGAACAAGTCAGATACAAAATGTGAACAAATGCCAACAGTTATGACCACAGAAATGATGTTCACAGGAGTGTCTTGAGAGCTATACTGGGAAATGCGGGATATGTACAGCACTGTCAAGGTCCTGCAGCGCTGGAGCCCTGTGTATGGTTACACCACATGTGCCCCAAATAGTAGGGTTGGTGTACTCCATGGGCCATGTGCTGGTTCACTTACTCGGCTGCAAGCAAAGCGGTTTCAGGAGAGAGGATCCAGGACACAAGTTTGGAGCTCTGGGCCATTGCTACTGACTTAACCCAGCTATGGGTGAGTCCACCAGGCAGGTGGACGGAAAGAGGCCCCACTGCCAGGTTTGCCCAGGACCTCATCAGAGCTATCTCCAGCTCCATCTGCAAGTAGCAAGGATGATGTTTTACAGATGAAGATTAACGAGAGTTGCACTGGCCTGAGGGGAGTAAACGAGCTTCTTCTGAAACACACTAGAATTGTCTTTTCTTCGGGTGTCCAGACATGACTGAGATTTTCAAGACAACAGTTTTAAGATAGCTCTTTTCCATAACACATTTCCTTGGAAATAAGTTAAGAGTAAGGCATAAAAAAGAGGGTTTGTTGGGTTGGGTTTTTTTCTAAAAAAAAAAAGAAACTAGCCGATGGGAGTAGTTCAAAGATAGTTTCACTTCCAATTCCATGAGATGCTCATGGTGATGTGGGCAGTTACTACCTTGGTGATGCAACAGTGTCATTTCCACACTGAAATTAGTATCTTTGCTTCGTTCGGTGCAGGAAAACCGTAACTAGCTGATCAGCACAATGTGGGGACAGAAAAGGGTTGGCTGCTGTCTCAGCAAGCCTCAGAGCTGCCCATCTGATGCTTTGAAACCCCACCTGGGAATGCTCTCTCGTCACCACGTCCAGCAGACAGGATCCAGCACAGGTATAGGAGGGAGAATAATCTTTGCATAAGCTTGTCTCAGAAGTACCAGGAGCTGTTGATACCATCTCTGTGTGTCCTTACCTTGCAAAGCTACCGACTCAACTCCTCAAACTAGGTTATTGATGGCCAAAGGGGAAGGACAAGAAGAGCAGGCCATGAGGTTTTGGTGGCAGGACTTCTCTTGAGATCCCCAGTTTTCATTGACTTCTCCCAAGTCCCAGTAATGGGCTGACAGAAGGAAGATGGAGAAGCCAGGACTGGGTTGCAGTCATTGAATCCAAATCCACATTTGCCTGAACACCACAAGGCAATGAAGAACATAACATCATTTGAGAGCAATTGTGGAATATGTATTTTATTTTGCACACAGAGTCTTTGTTGAGCTAGAACTTGCCCCAAAGGTCTCTGTCTACGCAGGACTAACTATGGGGTGTTTTTAACCCTGTAATACAAGAGCTGGGCATCTCTGGAGGGCACTGGCTTGGAAAGACATTTTAATGTTTTATTACCAATTCTGTGGCCCTTTTGGGACAAGCATGGGCTAGTATCATCAGAAGAAACTGGTTGAGAAGTTGCTTCGTGGTGTCGGACTTTACAGGTCCATGAGCTGTCAAAGCGCAGAGCTCTCAGTTTGGCTTGGCTGGTTTGTTTGCTTGTTTTTTATTTAACTCTCCCAACTAGAAACAGACCTTCNGACCGAGAGCGGGACAAACGCACGGCAGGAAGTCGGGGGCGCAGCAGAACCCCTCGTCCCCGGCAGTGCGGGACCCCCGCTGAGCCAGAGGCTGCACCGGGCGGGGACCGGGCGGGGCCGCTCCGGCGGGGCCGCTCCGGGAGTTCCCGGCCGCCTCACCCCGCGGAGCGGAGCGGGGCGCGCTTCTTCCTCGGCGGAGGTCCTGCCCGTGGGTAGCAGATCCGCGCTCGGGTCTTCCTTCCCCTGCGCCGGGAAGGATGCGGAGAGGAGGCTGCTGCCGCTTCCCTTCCCGAGAGCTAGCGAGCCGAATTTCCCGGGGTGTGTACGGTCAGCAATAAAAAGAGAAACGCACGATCCAAGTTAATTTTCCACCCCCGAAAGGAAATGCTGCTTCCTGTATTATGCAAGGTTGGTGCCAACAACACTGACACAGGAGTCTATTGTCCTTTGCACAAAGCCGTGGTGGGGAAGGACGCCTGAGAAAATAGTCCTTTTTCAACAGCAAGGGGCTTTTGATCTTGGGGGTGGGGAGAAAAGCGGGTGTGCGCTGGGGGCTGGGAGGGATGCACCCGGCGGAGCGGGTAGCGCGACGCAGACGGACCCAGTTGGTACCGGGGTGCCCCTCGCCGTGCCTCCAGCCCCGCTCAGGCGGCCAGGATGCTCCAAAGTGCCTGCAAATGCCTTTCCTTTTCCATAAAAAGCGATCACACGGCTTCAACCCCGCTTCCGATGTGTGCAAGCCGGAACAAAGCCACCAGGGATTAANTGTCTCCCCCCCGTCGGTGCCGGGGCTCCCTTGCCACCGGCCCGAGCCTCGGGCACACGGTCCTGGGTCTCCCCGGTTGGAGCCCGGCGGTGCCGGCGCTTCCCGTTACCGGCACCGGACCGGCCGGCAGCTGGGCACAAGCCGGGGCTCCACGGGGCCAGGATCGCCTCCGCCGAGGGGGCGGGTTGCCCCGGAGGGGTCTTTCTCCGCACCGGCCAGGGCAGAGGGCAGACGGCTGTCCGGCTAGCTGCGAGCCCCAGCAGTTTCTTACCAGGAAAAGATAGGCAGCATCTGCAGAAGACCCGCGGTGTTTCCTAGGGCGGTTTGGGAGAAATGCTTTCCTGTCAGAGGCTTTAAAAGCATCATGGCTTTCTTTCCCTTAAATAAGTAATAAAGGCTGAAGCACTTTTTCTTCCTACCTTAGAAAGGATCGTATCTGTCCAAATGAGTGTATTAGGATCCTAGGATATATGGGTCCATTCCGTTTTGCTGCTATCCCTTCTTGCTGATGCTATTCTCTGCTAAATAATTCTTAAAGAGTTAATAATTCCTTAAAAGACCTTTTAAAAGAACAATTCTTAGTCTCAAAATAGTTCTTATAAACTTTCTTATTAGTTCTTATTAAAGGCGAGTTCCTGCCTTTCTTAATGGGATACAAAACCCGTTTCCAAGGGAAGTCTATGTCCAGCAAGAGCAGCAGGGTCAGGCTCTTGCTTTGACTGTTTTCTGGCAGCTGTTTGCAGGATGGAATCGCTTTGGCCGACTAATGACTGACAGTGGCTCATTATGAGAAAAGGCAAATAGTTTTCTTTAAATGTGCCCTCTTGCCATCAGAAAGAACACCTAATGCTCCTCTTCACACATGTAGATAGGCTGATTTAAAGGCGCTTTAGGGAAAGAGGATACGGGGAACCTTTAAGAATGAGTATGAATCTTCTATACAAAAATAGAAAGGGATTTCCCACGTTCAGGAGCAGGGTTCACTTAAGAAATCCTAAATCTCCCCCAATTTTTGTATCTCCTTCGCGGTGGCAGAACAAAACCTGCAAACTTAACCAGACCGTCTGGGTTTCCCGTAGCTTGCAAGGTGCTCCCTGCCGAACACAGCTGGTGTAGACTGGTGGGGAGTACTGCCGGTGCCCTTCCAGCCCTACAGCTGTATTTACACACCCTTGCCTCCCTCCACAGAGATACAAGGTCGGGTCTGCAGCTCCTTACACCGTGTTCAACTCTGGTTCACGGTCCTTAGCTCCCACGTAACCTCAGGTAGAGCCGGTTTTAACGCGGACAGCACGCCAGCCCGTCAGGCCCTTGTCAGGCTTTCTGCGGAGGCCAGGCATGCTGCAGGCAGGAAAAGCTGCACCGTCTCTGCCCGTGGCACCGCCTGCCCTTCCCCCAGCCCTTAAATGTGGGCAATTCCAGTTTATCTCCCACAGACTCTGCCACAGACTTCTGTTATCTGGAACAAGCCCCAGAGGCACAAATCCTTAAAGGCATTGAAGTGCCTAACTCCTATCAGAATGAGGGATGTAGTTGTCTAAATACCGCTGATAATCTACAAAGTTGCTCACGATTTGTGTAACAGAGATCACGTAAGTACCTACAGCCCGACATAGGCAAAGCCAGAAGTGAGATTTCCTTTATTACTGCTGCTGCTGTTGCTACTGCTGCTCAGCATCGGTGCTCGGGTGTACTCACAAGGCGGGTCGGGCATTTTGAGTCCTCCTGGAGAAGGAGCAAAGGTTCTGCTCCTGAGATTTCACATCCAGGGAGTTGGCTGAGAAACAGCGAGCGGGTCTGACGCAGAAGTGGTGACAACGGGAAGGTTGCAGCGAGCTGTCTGAGCTCAGGAGTGCATTCAGCACGCCCGCCACCTGCTGCATTCAGGGGCTTTTTTCAGGGTTGACAACAAAACCAAATTTGTAATGCTACAAGTATGTTTCTCCTGTCTCTCAGATGATGTCTGGCCACTGAGTATCGAACAATGCCTATTGGAACCTCTCTCACCAAGCTATGGAAAAACAACTTGGCCCAGGTTCTTGGGCCTCTGTTGGGAATGGGCTGGAAATGGGAGGGATCCCTTCCTTGCACCCACCTACCTCTTTATGCGTCTGACCTCTTCGTGGCAAAATACAAAGCGTGCTTGTGAATTTAGAGCCTTGGGAAATGGCTAGTTGCCTCCTTTACACTGGGTTCAGCAAGCAATGAGGTGTCCATCTCTTGGGTGAGATGGATGAGGCTTATTAAGAGAGGAAATAGGCACAGCCCTAAGCGATAGGATATACCAAATGAGCACCTAAAAATAAACTCTTTGTTTTTCCTGTTCCATGAAAGCTATTGTTGAAGTTGCCACAGAAATATTTCATAATTGTGAAACAAAAGAACACCCAAGGGGTGATGTCTCCTCTACCTTCAATTTCTCAGAACAGTACAAAGTTTGTAAGAATTCCAGTGTGTTCGAAATAATCGATACATCCAGATGGGGGTAAATTTGCAACTGTTCATTGTTAATATGACTCAAAAAAAAAAAAAAAGCTAACAGATCTAATTGAAGCATCTTAAGATATGGTCCACCTGAAAATGTGTTTGTCTGCTTTGGGAGCAGTGAACCTGCACAAATGTTGGAATTCTAGGAGTCACATAAGGGTGAAATGGTGTGTTCATTTTCACAGAGCAGAAGCAATGGGGTCAGAAAATGAATTCTCTCAGTCAAGTCACTAAAAACAGACCTTCTGCAGCCAGGCACATTGTTCAATCCTTCTCAGTATGTATCAGGCTCCGGTGTCACAAATATAGAGCTGTGACCACAGTAACTGTGGAAAATTCTTTTCCTGTGTAGCTTGAGGCTTCTGTCTTTGAGAAACTGTGAGGTGTGCTCGATGCCATTCCCAAGGGCTTGAATCTTTCCCAAGGTTCATATGGCATTTAACTACTGCAGTGAACCCAGGGCCACGGTGGTGACTAATGCGTGAATTCTCACTGGAGTCTTTCCCTCCATTGGTTCTCACATGGGTTCTACCTAGCCCCTGTTTCCATGAAAACTGTAGGAATATAACTGCCTTTAAAATCTAGTCCTTAATATCAGCCTTAATTAAAACTTTGAGGAGGAAATTTTTGTTGAGGTAGGAATCTTGTAGGTACACACAGGTTGCTCCTACAACTCTCATGTCCTTAGAAAATGATGCTGATTGCTTAAAAGCAATGCTTTTGCTGTTCCAGCTCACTCTAAGGTAAAGCTGTAGAAGAACCTTATTCCCTCACTTTGGAGAATTTCTCCCAATTTTCAGTCTTGGTGATTCCTGCTGAATTTACATTTTTCTGGTTTTATGCTGACTTTGTCTTTCTTGCTTAAATGCCAACTATTTGCAGGTATTTATTCCTTAATAAAAACCTACGTCAGACACAGAATCAACTTTATTTTTACTCTTTCCATAGAACAGGAAAGCCTCAGCAGACACCTTCTATGCTTATCCCAGTTCTAATTGATTTTCTCAACCAAGCAAAACCACCAAACTTTTCATGGCAGGTTCACTCTGATGGGTCACAGTCATTTTGAGATACTGAATACACTCCCTTCCCTTCCCTTCCCTTCCCTTCCCTTCCCTTCCCTCCCCTTCCCTCTCTCATTGCCCATGTATGATTGCCAAACTTACAGCAGATACTTTTGAGTACTTTACTCAGAATAGAAGTCATTGAACCATTCTGCTTCCCATTCTCATGAAATTGTGAGCATTGCTTGCCTCACAGACTTTGGGAAGTTATTTTAAGCATTCTGTACACATATATTCTGTTTTGAAAGCTGGTTTTATTGGGGATTTTCTTCTCTTTCATACATATGGACACAGCAATTTGGAACACGGGACTTGCAACTATAGGGAATTAAAACTAGTTGATTCACCTTGCCAAGGGAAGAGTCAAGTGGTGTCTGCAGAAAAGAAGAACAGAATATCACAAGATAAACCAAAGCAAAACATGTTGCCATTCCAGGAAATAAACCTTCCAAAATGTAGCTGAAAGAGTTTTCAACAACCAAAATGACATACCATTTCAGCAGACAGCTGCACCAAAACAAAAAGCAAGGTGCTTGTAAAAACCCTGTCTATTCAAAACCAAATACATGGATCTGAGAGTGAATGCCTAGTTTTGTGCTTCACAGGAAATGTACCTGTTTGCATTTCTGTCTCTCCTCCCTTGTAAAGACACTGGAGCTCTTTCAGGAAATCAACAGACAAATATTTGCAACTTTTTTTGAAACGAGAAACCTCCCCCTTTCTGAACCAGTCTACTTCTTGGAGACCACATGCAACTGGGGGCATGAAAAGGCTTCACCAGCCCTGTCTGTCCAGGATGGAGTGCTCCTTGAAGACCTGTGATGTGAAATATTTCTCCCTTGAGCCCTGCTGAGGAGAGAAATCTTTTACTCAAATACTTTTTCCTTTTTTCTTCAGCATCCCTACTATTTTGGCCCACACACAGGGCTCAACTTGGTTGCCAAACTTAGGTGTCTAATCCCACCTGTTGCAACCCGAGGTATGTGAGCCATCCACCCAGGGATGGCATGGGTCCAGCACACCCAGGCCTCTCAGGAGACATAGCCAGAGTTCAGGAAGGATTGCCTGGGGTCTGTACAATGACTGGATGCCCATATGTAGATGACTGTGTTGTCCCTCAGGCTTCCTTCTTAACTTGTCTCAGAATTTTCTGCTACTGAGTTCTTTTGAAATGTGTCGTAATTCAATACCACTTAATACATAGTGTTTTCAGAGGAATTTACTTTCAAAAGCATTTAGGGACAGATTTAGACTAAGTCCTTGTAATTGGTGTTTTCTACTGTCTGCTCACCTTTGTAGGTTTAGACGGAGCCAATAGGAAACACAAGCCACAGGGACCGAAGAGCACACACAGCCACAACCACACCAGTGGATGCAGACAAACCTCAGCTTATATGGGAAGTATCATTAACCTTTGAACTGAAAATACTGAGGAGGTGAATGAGTTGAGTAGCCTGAATAGAGCCAGCCTGGATCTGGAAACTGTACAGTCATCTTTGGTTGAAACTATTTCTGAACTAAGACATCCTACCACAGACTGCCCCATGGACTTGGTGTGGTCCCCACAAGGACAACCTATCTTCTAGGCTCTTTTGTTTTGAGGAGACCTTTATTTTTTTTCCCCCTGTATATTTTTCTGAGCAAAGGTGGAACACCAATTATGTTGGAAGACCTGTAGATTGCCTATTTCAGAAACCAAGTCTTGTTGAAGATGTTGAATGCAGTTGCTTCGTTGTCAACTAAGAACACACTTCCTGGATGGCATGAAGACTTAAATTCTCCATGAACCTTCTTCTTTCTGAGAGAAGGAGTTTAAAAGCTTTGATATCAGTTCTCCTATCCTTCTTTTTTTAAAAAAAAAACCCTTTTTTTTCCTGCAATGCTGAAAACTTTTTTTCTGTCAATTCATTATGTTGTGTTGCCAACACAACCAAGGTTTTCCTGCAGTGCCGATTCTGTACCCATCTGTGGTTTTTCTCTCAGTGAAGACAGCAACAATTCATATCAGAAGTTGTAAATATCTGATATTGATTTCTACTTTTGCTGAAATCTAAATTGGATGAAACTTCTATTTCCTTACACAAAACCTTAGAATCCTAGGATAATCAAGGTTGGAAAAGACCTTAAAGATCCTCAAGCCCAACTGTCAGACCCCCATCACCGTAACCACTAAACCATCTCCTGAAGCCACACGTCTACCCATTTTTTGAACCCCCCCAGGGATGGTGACTCCACCACCTCTCTGGGCAGCCTGTTCTAATGCTTCACCACTCTTGGTGAAGAAATTTTTCCTAATATCCACTCTGAGATAAATACCTTACATAAACCTTTGATGAAGTTCCCTGCTACAATAGCAAACCACAACACCTAAAATATTCCCAAATGTATTGGGATGGTTGTTGCGTGAATGCTGTCTTTACACCTAGAAACAGAATGAAGAACATCTACTATTTACTCTTCCATTTAACACTCTGTTTCAAGGCTTGTCAATCTTTTCTTAGTTCAAAGAATACCCAGCCTTTTAGACAAGAAGAACATCTAAAGACAATCACTAGTAGGGTTGTTACAGAGCTTTTCACTTCAGTGGAAAGTTGGCTAAACTGCTTTTTATGTTTATTTTCCCCTGATTCATTTGATGTGCCTGCTTGACTGGAGAACATGTGTGTATTCTTCTGGCTCAGATAGGGAAATTAAAATTATTCTGCGGTTTACTGTTTCCAGGATCAAAAATTAACCCACAAGAAGTAGCTTGAGGAATTGTGGTTGAAAGACAGATCTTCCTTTTGAAATGAAATCTGTGCTTCCCTTATTTGTCAGCAGTTGTTTCCTTTATTCTGTTCTGATATTATTGTAGAAGGCTTGTCTGTCTCTGAACAGTATAGCACATATTCAGATACCTCAGTCACTTTGGACACCTTTCTTTGTCATTTTGTTTACAACTTCCTTTTATTTCAGAGAACAGAGACTTAATGATATTTCCTCTTCATAACCACCAGGACCTTTAAATGTTTCCCCATAAGTTAATCCTCACCTGCACCTTAGTGATTTTTTTTTTTTTTGGGGGGGGGGGGTGTGGGGGCTTTTTTTACTTCTCTTGTGCTGGGAAATGTGACAGTGGCCAGTACAGCATTTGATTTTCAGTTGGCACACTTGAAGAGTGTTTTGCCTATAGCTTCGCTCTGGTGTTTTTCTGATTGTTTTATCTTGTTTAGTGGGAATTTGCAAGTCAGACAGCTTCTGATCTGAAGGACCATTTCACTTTTCTCTCTTTCACAAGTAACCACAGCTTCTTTGGTGACATTTTCCATATTCTTGTTAGAGCTTTGGGTTTTATTTAATATAGACTTTTAACTGCTTCTTTATCTAGAAGGGGTATTACTTCCTTTCATTTGTCCTCTTTCTTTCACACTGTTCTTGTTTATCTAGATGTAAGTCATGTTTGCTGGGAAATCAGGAATGGTTATTGAAACATAAAAGCTATTACTGTCAGCTGAAATGGACCTGACATCTTCCCATCTTATTTTGAGAGAAATAGAACAAGAAAATTAAATTATTTGTCCATACAATTAAAAAAAAAAAATCTGTCATAGAACAGAAAATAGCCAATGCCACCTGGCTAAAGTATCATAACTACACATTTGTCTTTTCTTCAATCTCTCTTTCCAGTTGCTGCAATTACAGAAGAAAAATATTAATGTAATAGACCACTTCACCTTGTTAAATTTTAATGTTTTAAATATTTAAGCCTTTAAAAATATTTTTAGCTGCTTTGTAGAGTAGTTTCTCAAAGCTATGTCACAGTCACTGCTCCAGAACATAGCAATACATCATTTTATGCTGTTCTACTAGGTGTTTCCAGCCACTAATTAAAAAAGAAAACAAGAAGTATGCTGACAGACAGCACTGGCCTTGGGCACAAAGACATAAAAACAATAGCAGCATGATTGCTATAGAAATGGAAGTAGTCATTAACTAACCACAGGGAAAGAAAGATAAGACTAGCACCAGAATCAAAGATCACAAGGGAAATTAATGTTGTAGAAGCAGGAAAGATTTAAAAAACAGTCCCATAAAAATCAACTGATTTTGTGATTTGACAGTTAATAGCAGGCAGATTAATCATCCTTTGCTAGTATTAAGTTTTTTCTTAGAAGAAATATTGAAAACATACCTTATAATCCCTCTCTTCTCAGACAACTGGAAGTTGATAGCAACAAGTATGCAAGAAGTCATATTCCAAAATTCTGATATTCCAAATCACAGAATTTATTTTACCCCACAGCAGTTAATGACACACCCCTGAGCACTGTGAGCAGAATTTGCAGAACATGTATTACCAACAAAAGACAAGGGAAGATTAAGAAAAGTCATCAGAATTTATGCAAACACAGATTGTTTAAATATCTTCTTACACACAATTGTATACATTTATTTATTTATTTATTTGTTAAGGAGAAAGCCAAGCATAAAAAGCTATTTATCCCTTTCCAGCCAAGAAACACTGGAGACACCCACAGACCCATGTTGCTGTTGAATGACCTTCCCCAACCCAGCCTGACTTTCTTATTCAACATGGTTTTGCTCAACTGGCCAGAATTAAAGCTGTTCTTGAAAGACAAAACACAAATCCTGAGCCTTATGACTAAAGCAAGTTATGACAGATCAAGATTTCAGTTAATACAGAAATAGATAACAAACAATTACAACTCCCTCATCCCTCCTGTTCTCCTGGCAGCATATCTCAACTGAAGGACATATAATGTATGGTCTTATCACCTGATTAACCAATGTTTGTGTTAGTTTGTTGGGTTTTTCTTTATCCATATTATCTCACCCCACTCTATTGCAATGAATCATAGGTTGACTAAAGTAGGAGATCACTGGTAGATTTTCCTTTGGGTCTGTGGACTTCAGTGGAGGAGCTCTGCTCCACAGAGCACTAGAAGTGGCCATATAGAGAGGAAAACAGTTATTACATGACAGGCTTCTGTATCCTTGCAGGATCCTGAGAATGACCAAGCTGTTCTATGTTGAGTGCTTATTCAGGACAGAAACAAGTGCATTAAAACTTGCTGTCGGACACAAGTAATGTTAGAGCGATGGATTTGAAAACACCTTTTCAGAGAGACCAATGCCATTGTTAAGCTTCTTATGCTTCAGAAGTAAATGGATTCAAATCATTGTGGGGTGTCTCTTGCTCAAGGGAGAGAAAACATCACCAATGGAGTGATAATAGTCAATATCATTATCATATTCAGACCACATGAAAAGTGAGATCCTAAATCCAAACCTCAGTTGGGACACTGAGAATGCAGATAAGGGTGTCACCTTGCTACACAGCATTAATGTGGTGAGGGAATGAATGCACCCATCACAGAGAGAATTCCCACCAGTGAAGCAGTGGTGCTGGATACTCCTGAATATAAGTGCCCAACTAGAAGGATACTGAGTGGATCTGATTTTCAGAAAGCAGCAGGGTCTGAAATTGAAGACTTTCGGAGACTGTCCTGTAAGCTGCTCACATAATTAGGCAATAAAATAATCTCTGATGATGAGTAAATTTGGTAGTTACTTCATCGCTTCTTGAGGAGCAGTGGCAGGGAAGCCAGAGATGACAGTAATGTCAGGAGATAAGACTGCAATACTGGGAAAGCCTGTAAACCACAGAGACACTGGTGACAACAAGGGAACTGTTAAGCTAATGAGGAAGAAACTTGAGGAGAAGTGTAAAAACTCCTCCACCCCAGCCCACGCAGTAACTACAGAATTGCCCTTCCCATTCCTGCTACCAAAAGCAGTAAAGTCCTCATGCTCTGTAATATATGTAAAACTGTGTGGCATCTCTGTGAAGACTTTAGGGGACTTTTGGCGAATCTCTCTTTGCATTCCTTTTCCCATTGAACCCCACCCATCCAACGTCTTTCAGAGAGCAATGTGACAGGTTGGCAGCAATGCGCTGTTATTTGGAACACAAGTTTACCATTGAAACGTTTGTTTTTCTGAATATCAAGCAAAGACACAATACTCTCTGTAGCCTGATTGGAGGGATTAATATAGAGCATGTATGACTACTACCCCTTGCACACCCTGTGGGGCTTGCGACAAAGAACTGCCAGAGCAGTGTGGGTATAAAAGTTTGTACCCAGGTTCTTGTCTTAGCATGAAAACACATTTCCTTGATTCTAAAGATGCTAAGAATTGACATTGTTAAATGAAGTTAATGAAAGGTACAAATGCTCTGCCTCCTTTGGGATAACAGGACATAGCTGCCCGCTTGGTTGTCTGGTTTTAGATATCTACGGTTGAAGCAACTTGAACCAGACTATCTTGGGGGGTCAGAACGCAGAGAAGGTAAGCCAAAAGGAAGCAGCAGCTGAAGTAAGAGGTAGGATATAGCCTCAGAATAAAAGGGATCAGCACAGCATATTTTTAGATGCTTGGGAATGGGGCCCAAAAAGAATAAAACTGTGCAATCAAGGACACTGCTTCCCTTTCCAATCACACACACACACTCTCTATATTGTATCTAATCACTCACAGTTATGGAGTCATTTCCTTAGGAGTTCTAAGGGAATCACGTTTGGATTCCAAAAGGTGTAAGCAATGCATTAATTTGATACTATAGAAACTTGCATCAGAAGTCCTTGACCAAAATATTCGGTGCTGTAAGTATGGTATCATTCTTCCAGTCCCTTCACAGTTTTCCACCTGGTGTGTATATTAGCTTAGAAAATAAAGAGAAGAGATATTAAATTGGTTCTAAACTGATAATGAAACCTTGCATGACTTCATTGTCACATTAAGGAATATTTTTCAAGAGAAATAAAAGTAATCTTGACTAATTTTATTGTTTCTGAGAAAATGCCTGTGGAAGGAAGAGTGGGTGGCTGAATAAGATCCCACAAAACATCCAGCATCTATGACATAAATGCAAACGCGGTGACAAATGAAGTGAAAACTCAGTGTCTTATCACTGAGTCACACATTGAGAGGCACATCTGTCGACACAGAACATAGAAAATATCAAAAGAATAGAGCATAATGCCAAGCAAGCCCTTACAGAAGCCACAGAATGTAAAAGGCTTTAAAATCATTACACATAAAGAGTAAAATCAGGTAGCATCCACACAATCTGACACTCCTGCTTTCTTAGGATAGAGACAACCCCCCCCCAAAAAAAGGTAAAGCCATTTAAAAGCAAACACTTGTGGGCTGAAGTGTGTCAAACAGATATCTTAATATTTTGTATTAGCATTACTATCTGAAACTCCACCTTGTTTGAAAAATAGGTATAGTTTTGAAAGGCTGCTCTCTGAAGGGCTGATAATGACAAGTAGACATATGGTACAACAATACAGGCACTGTAGTCATATATATATATATTTAAGGAGACATGATGGTTGTTATTTCACTTTTAAAAGTCACTATGCTCTAGGGCACAATTAACAGGCAATAAATTCCTACATGCTACTGAAGTTTAATTAGTGTTTGTCAGTCAAAGCATGGAAACACGTTTACACCTAATAAAATAAGGCTCATTAGCTGTTTAAATAATAGGAAATGTCAGTGAGGGGCCACAAAAGGCTATGAACAATAACTAAGCACCACCAAAAAGTTAACATGTGTGTTTAAAGAAAAGTCAAATGCAAAGCTTCTAAAAAAGCCTTAAATGTTTGCCCCTTAATCCAAAAGAGAAGGAACTTTACTCAAGTGATGAAAACAACAGTGGTGGAAGCTGGACAGCAGGGTGTGTGTCACTCCAGTCTGCGCACTTCTTTGCAGATTGATTGAGGAAAATCTTGTACATGCTGGAGAGGAATTCAGTGAGAGTTGGGAGCACAGATAGTACAGCTTATTAGGACATATTTTGGCCTTGTCCAGATATAGGATGCAGGTGATATCAAAGGGTGTGTCTGAAACATGGGGCAGACACTCTGGGCAGTGTGCTCTGCATTTCCCATCCCACAGCTGTTTATATCTGTTGGGAGATGCACGTCTCCCCACAACCCGTAGCCCTTTCTGCCCATCCTTCCTAGGGAATCAAGGGCACAGCAGCAGGATCAGATGCTGTGAAGTCTTCTAACATAAAGTCAAGAAGCAGCTATACATACTCTCAGAATCCAAATTGGAAAAGTCCACAGAAATGTAATGATTAAAAAAATATACTTTGGATATATGCTCATGTTAGGTAATGCAAAGAGGGAGGAGGTGGACAATAGCACTGGTGTGATATGCTGCTCAAATGCACAAGTGATTTCTCGAGTCACCTCAGCCATTGCTTCTTCCTGAGGAGACAAGGATGGGGGCAGAGGCAGGTTTTCTACACATTGATACAAGCCAGGTAGGTCTGTCTCATTGTGGTAAAAGATCAAAACCTGAATTCTAGCTACCTTTAATGTCACAACTTGTCAACCCATATATCTGATTAGTTTTTAAAAAAGACTCTAAATTCTTTTCTGTTAATTTTAACAACTTCTAGAGTTCTCTTTCCATTTTCTTTTTTTTTTTTTTCCTAGCTTTGAATTTGAGATAGGTTGAAGCAATCATTACCAGGACCTATGTAAAGAGACTAATAATGGTGTTTCCGATTGATTTCATAGTTCGATCTACTCAGCATTTATAGTGTGACAAAATTAAGCTGTGTCACTCAAAAGTGAAACTACATCATGAAACACGCCTTGTTTTTTGTTCCCCTCTTGTGAATCCCCTGATATAAAATGAGGACAACATAAATTGATTTTTACCTAGGATACTTGGGTTTGCCTAAATCCCATTGAGCACAACCCTCACACAAAGCATTGAGCACCTTTCATGGATGCGAATGGGAACAATTTGTTGCTCAGCTTGGAAAACATACACAAAAATAATACACTGCATCAAGCAGTGACAAACCAAAAAATAAATCATGAAATGCAGTTTTGAAACCAAAAAGGTTTTGGAACAAAAGTTTGAAGGCAGTTAGTGTTTGCTGAATTTGTGGATTTTTCCTATTCTGTATTTCTTTTTGCCAATGGCAGGAGTCAGGCCTCAGGCAACGAACAGAAACATTCTCACATGGTTATGAATAAAAGCAGGATCTACATACTGCTTGTGATATATGCCTGCTCTTCTATATTTTCTGCTCTCCATCTATATTCCCATGCAGCACCAAATAACTATGTTGTGTATTAATTACAGTCAGCAGGCTGAGGCAAGTGGTTTTCCTCCTCTATTTATGAGGTAAAGCTGAAGTAATGTGTCCAGCTTGGGGATCTTCAGTACAACAAAGACAGACAAACTAGTGCAAGAACAGGAGAAAGGCTACCAAAATGTTTAAGGGTCTGGAGTACATGACATAGAAAGTGAGGGTGAGAGAACTGGGTTCATTCAGTATGGAGAACAGAAGCCTAAGGAAGGATCTGATTGTTGTCTACAACTATTGGGTCATTATAAGAAACAGATTCTTCCTGGAGAGACAAACTGGGATCCTTATATCTTTTATTAGATATAAGGATACCAATGTGGTGCTCAGGTGGGATAAGAGGCTGCTGCAGAATCCTGATCCTCAGAGATAATCAAGGCCCTGAGCAACATAGTGCAATTTCAAAGCAGACCCCATTTTGAGTGAGGGAGTTGGCTTAGGTCACACGAGGTCCTAAAATCCCTTCCAAGCTAAATTATTACATGATTTACAAGAACATGCCAACACAATGTGGGGAAGCACCTAAAACACATGATGAATCCCAGTTTAGTTTCAGTGGCACTTAAGCATGTGTTTAAATTATTCCTGAAACCGAATTGAGAAATAAATATAGCAGCATGATGTAGAGCCTATATATAGCCTCAAAACTTCTTGAAGAGGGGAAGGATGTTCTTTCTAGTCTGTCAGATTGGAACCAAGGAGACCATTTGTCATTTCCAACATTTTCTTCTAGGCTCTTTTCATGATTTGGGGCAAATATCTTAAACTCACGATAAATCAGCTGTTGACTTCTTAAGTAACAGGATAAATCCATTATTACTTAGATATTTGTGAGTCCTTCAAATGACACTAAAATAAAGTTCACAAGTGGATCCCAACAGGGCAAGGGAGAGGATGCCTCTCCTTAAGTTCTGAGTCATCTGTCTTAGTGTAAGACAAACTGTGGCATAAAAGCATAACTGCCAGCAAAGATTTAGCTCCATGGGAGGTTTAGCTCCATATCTGTCATGCAGACATCTGCATTTGGTTAGAAGAATCTCACCAAAGAAGCTATGATGCAAAACTGCTTCATCATGCCAGAAGCCATAAGATGTAGGGAAGAAGAAGTAGGACAGATGCTTCTTTTCCTGAGTCTCTCAATAACTGCACTTGGTGAGGGTTACTGTTGCCAATAATATATTGACAAAAACCCATTGTAAGATCAGTATTAATAAAAAAGTAAACTTCTGGATGAAAAAACATGATTCCAATTAAACTTGGGTTAAATATGAATGACAGTTGGGAAAAACATCTTTGTAATTGTCCTAGGACGAGTACATTGTCTGCTTACATACAGAGATCTTTGTTAGTTCTTTAAACAGCACAAATCCCTTGCACTCTAATTTGCCCTGCACTCTTTGAATGTTGAGATCCCTACAAAAGTGAGACACAACTTCTTCCACGCAAAGTTTAGTAGATACTGTGTCTTCTGTTTATAACTGGCAGTCTGCCTGCTTGTGCTTTCCATACATCCCAACTTGATTATTACTTCTCAGGTGTGAGGCAGTAGGTGGAGCAATGCATAAGTGAAGTAAAAGTGAACCTCTACCACAAGCCTGAGTTAAGTAAAAGAAAAAAATCGTCTTAGAAACTCTTCTCCAACTACTTTAGCACTAATATAAAGTTATTGAGTCGTCTCAAAAGCAAATGGACTTATCAACTTATTATCTGCTGCCAAGTCTATTTTCTTAACGATGCTTCTAGAAAGTCCCATTCCAGCTCCTTCCTCTGATGTCCTCCATGGTTACATTCTTTCTGGAATTACAGTTAGCCTGACTTAATTTAATTAGCATAAAGATGATGTACACATTCTACTGCAGTATCACTCACAATCTTATAAGGGTGTGTCTATATTCTCAAGGGCATTTTAATGTCTCTGGGGCATTTTAAATGCACATCACTTACTCAGCTATGACACAAAAAGTGTAAAGGCTGTAGGGCTGGTCTACAAACTTCATGTCTTGAGTATTTTTATGCTTGGACTGTAAATGGGCTACAGCAGAAATGATCTTTTAATTCTCCCTATGCACGTCACCTAGCACAACATGACCCTTGTCCAATATCATGATGCCTTTATAATTTACAGTAATACACATAAGTTATATCAGGGAGCAAAATATTTGTGTGTGTGTGTATAAGAGGCAAAACCTGCAGTGGAGGGAAATTACTTGTAGTTTAAGAAGCCAGAAAAACCTATGCATTCAAGGATCAGTAAAATCCAGGAGACAAAAATCATCAAATTCCACTGCCATTGGTGGCAGATCTTAATGGCTGGATCTAATTTAAAATGCCTAAAAGCCATACTAATTGGGTCTTGAGGAAATTATAGGTTAGGTTCAAGTAAATAAGAAAGCAAATATATCATTCCAGCTTTTCATCAGATTCAGGGCTGCCACAAGGTCTTGGGCAATCCCACTGAACCAGTGTGTGTGAAGCTTGTGGGCTTCCTTGTGCCTGTTTTCCTCCTCCCTGAGAACAATGCGATGAATGGGACTGGGAGGGCAGGAGAGCATCCAGCCCTGGAGGACAGCTATTCATGCTGCTCCCGCCAGAGGCCTGTCAGCATTTCCACTTTTTCACACAAGTCCCAACTTCAGACAGGGATTACATCATTTTAACCACTTTTCTCACATTTAAAAAAGTCAAAATTAGTCAAAACAAAAACAGCAACCATGTGTGCTTGGGGATGTGAGCGGAGAAATAAGGATAAACAAATCTGCTGTCTTGCATATCCTACCAGCAGTTCATCTCAGCGTGATCCTTAAAAACAGCAGGATGCCCAGCCTCAGCTTTTATCAAATAACATTTATAGGACACCCCGCATTCCCTACCAGTGGACCACAAAGAATCAACAGGGAACTAATAGGCTGCCTTTTATTTTTGAAATGCTAGGGTCCAGCTTACTCAAAAAATACTATGAAGTATTTTGTTTTGCTTTATAGCATGGGAAAATAAATGAATGAGAAGTGACCCATACAGGCTTGCTTATGAAAAATTGTGGTTGGTATTAGAGGCGTGTTTATGAAAACAACTGTGTGTAAGGACAATTGCCCTGCAAAAACACAGTTCTGCACGGACACACAAAGTTTGCTGTAAAGTCTGTTTTAAGGGAATGACAGTTTTTCGGTATAGGAAGAGGGAAGGCAGGCTCTAGTATGTCTAGACAGATGTGTCAGGGGTGTTGTCCCTAGACAGCAGAGGATATATGTCCTTTAAAGAGGACAAAGATTGGCTTTGCTATAAAAGAACGAGCCACTTCCTGGAGAGGAAGATGCACGGAGTTTTTAGGAAAACGCAAACACGTTGTGAGCTCCAAGGAACATCGATCTAGAGAGGAAGGAAGAGACTGCAGTGTGAGGACTAAACATTGCCTACCTATAAACTTCGTAATTAAGGGTCATAGCCTGTTATAAATGAGTCTTTGCACAATCTTCACCTCGATGACAAGAAGCAAACGCTTTATTTTACGTCTTTATTGTTTTCCTCTTCTGCTTCTCTCCTGCTTGAAGAAAAATGAAACAAGCTTGTAAAATACACCTGTAATATGGATTTCACTCCTAGTAAGGAGGAGAGCCCAGGCAGAATATGTGTTGCAAGAAAAGCAAAAGGCTCTGCGCTAGGGAAAAGACAAAGAAAGTAGGACACTATAGAGATCACCTGATAACACAGGGGGATTTCCCAATGAGATGGCATGATTCCATGCTTAGACACTGACTCCCTGGACTCTTAATGTTTCAAGGAAAAGCTGGCATGGCTGTGTTCACAGAATTCATATAGAAAATAGGATGTTGCCCAAAATTTTACTAACATATTCTGAAAAGCCAGCAGGTTAGGTTTTGTTCAGGAAAGTTCAGAAAAGCAAGAAAAATATGTGCAAGGGATACAATGGAATACACATACTTGCTTCCTTTGGCTAGAAGACAGCTATAATCTCTAATATTTTACTGTGAATAAGCACAGATACAGGTTCAAGTAGTTCCCTTCCATGATTTCCGCTGTGGCTTTTAACTTCTCAATAAATTTATTGAGTTGAGTTTTTTCCTCCATCATTTTCCAAATGATGAAATTATTTTAACAATATTATGAAGATTCATGTATTATTTTTTTACTTATCACAGCTCAGTAGCATGTGGTTTTAAAATGCTAGGAAAGGAAGTGGGAGTAGGACATAAAATCCTTTGAACAGAGAAATAATCCTGAAATCTACTCTTCTCCTTGTCAACTAACATTCACCTCTTATTATGTTAAAATATCCCAGACAGTGGTTAATAATAGATAAGTGTATCTAGAATGAAGGCCAAACATATAATTTCATGCTCCTTATCTCTGTAATCTTCATTCAGGGGAATTATCTTCTTCTTCTGGAATCTGGGGCAACTTTCCTGGAAACCACAATGATAGCAAGCTCAGTATGTTATCAGTCCCCACAACACATGTGAGTTGTGGCTGGAATCAGAGCAGATGAAGATATCGACTAACAGCAGATTATTTTTTTTTCCATAATATCTGTAAGAAAGCATGAGCTCAGGGCACACTGGGTACAAAATGAAGGATGAATGACTTCACAATGCTTTAAGGAAAACTGCCAGAAAAAGTGTGGGGAAACAGAATAGTAGATTCAGGCACTCGCCTCTCATTGTCAGACTAGTAAGAAGCCAGCTGAGGTTATTAATGAATGAATTGGTGGATTCTATTTCTTAGACTTTGGAGAACGTATCTCAAAGAGCATCATTTTTAGTCTGTCATTGGAAACCATTCCAGAAGAGTGCGGAAGCACATGTTTTGGGCTGGATGTGAGGTCTGCGTCAAGGAATAAACAAGCATGTTGTCAGGCAGAGCTAAATGTGGGTAATGTAAATTGCTCAGCTACACCTGGTGTCTGTAATCTTTTCTTTATTTCAAGAGTGGAAAAATGCTTTGGAAAAGAGCTTTGGAAACACTGGATAAATTTTGTTTTAAGAATTTTGTGACCAGCACTGTCACAGCATATTTATTGTCTCTGTGTGGAAGCCGCATATGGGGCCTGGTGCTTTAGCCTCATGTTCATAAAAATGGATGTGAAATAAGAAAGAGTAAAAGAATGTTCAGAAATATCTCCTGTTCTGAGGGAGGTATAGTTGAAACATCTTCCCACCCAATTCTAATGCTGCTTCTCAACATACAATAAAAATTAAGTTGTTTATCTCGGCACAGAGCAGATCTACATGCCACTGCTCAACTATAAAAAGAAAATTCTGATCTGCCTTAGACACTGAGAAGTTACAATACAGCACACCTTTTAGGGCATGATCCTTATTTATAATCCTTAGACAGAAATATCCCAGAGGAGAAGGTTCCAGACACTCTTCCTTCCTCTCTTTTTCAAAGGATTTTTTTCATCTTTTCAGGGTGGTCAGCATGCTATTCTCAAAGAGAAGCCAAAAGCTATAGCTTTTACTACAATCAGATGTAGTAGGAATCAGGAGGGGAAAAAAATTGGAAAAAAACAATCCTGGTTTTAATGTAGATATAATTGTTCAGGAAATTTGGTGTAAAACCAATTTCTAGCCAGGGCAGAGCCCCCAGAAATAAGTATTCTGCCTTATTTTTCACGCAGACTGAGAAGGTATGATGTGGTAGTGAGGTCGAATGGTAATTCTGAAGAAATCTGTAGAATTGGAAATGTCTATTTCCAGTTGTAAAAAAAACCCAAACAAGCCAAAATGCTTATTTTAATAATAATCCAATTTTCATCCTGCAATACTCAAAGCATCACCACAGCAATCACAAATCTTACAATAAGGATTTTCAGTAAATCTTACAAATTTGTATTGGATTTATCTGTTGGCTAGTGGTACGCCTAGGAGCTTTATTTAAGCAAAAGGAAAGGGTATTCTAGATATCAGTAAAGTCAATAATCTCATGATTGCAATATGCATAGTTTTAGACAGAACTTTGAAGAAGAGGACAATTGGGCATTGGGCAATTGGAAAATAACATAGATTGAAAGTAATTTTTTAAAGAGAAGATTGTGTCAAAGCAATATAATATCCTTCCTTGATGATGTAAAGAAGGTTTTGAAAACAGTAAAGTACAGATCTCACCTAGTGTAATTTCAGTTTAGTATTTGATCCAATGTCACAAGGAAAAATATTGTTTGAGATGAAGAAGGGCGAAATTTGAGTATAACATTACTCAGTGAAAAGACTATAATGAAGTGCCTTGAAACGGGATCATTCAGAATACACTGGACTTCCCCTTAGGATCAGTCTTATTTAATATTTCCTTAACTGATGGTCCCACAATAAGTAAAAACATGACAATTAATGTAATGGTAGCCCAGAATGTCAGGAGAGGAGGTCTTAAATCAGAGGAACATCAGACTAATGACACGTGGATTAGATTAGAATAATAGAAATGTAACAGAATAAAGCAAGGTCATTGACTAGAGATTAAGAGTAAGACTTTCTGTAGCAAACCAGGAGCTTGCCAATTAAAGATCTGTGGTGAAGAGAAAGCCTGAGAGTAGCCTAAGAAACAGGAGTGTGATGCAATTAAGAAAAAAGCAAACGTGATCCTGAAGTATATGAGAATTGTATACCTGTAGTTGTGTAGGCAGCGATGCGAACTCATCACGGTACTAAAGTCAGACTACTCACATTCAAGAAATGTAAAATCGGAGCATGTTCTGGGAAGGCTTACTGGGGTTATCTGAGGAACAGGTGGCCCTAGAGGCTTCATGTCCTCTTCATGGAGAAAGAACCATGTGAGCTAAAAGCCACCCTAACAAATGGGTATAAACTGGCTTTGAATGATTTCTGCCTGGACATGAAGTTTTTATTACCAGAACAATGAGGTTCCAACACAGCTTCCCAGAATAAGGACAGAAGGAAGAGGAATGAGATCAAGTTAACTTAATATGCATGTTTATTAACATGTTATGAAAATAATTGTGTAGCATGACTCTTTGTAACAGTAGTGGACGGGACTCAGTGAGCCAAGAGGAGCCCTTGAATCCAAAAGTAATCTTGTGTCGACCTCCCTTCCCCCTCCTCGTCTCCCTTGAGCCCGTATATTACTTTGATCTGCCCACTCTGATCCTTCACCACAAAAGGTATTCACACAAATTTACTCTCAGAGGAGGATATGACAGTCTCTCTTGAAATGTCCACTGTATATATTTCCCAAACCCTTTCAGGACTGTTTGCTCCTTTGAATAAACGGCTTGGGGTTTGTTTTTCCGGTAATCTTTTACAACTTAAAAAAGTCCTTCTGAAGAAGAAACCACACAAGTTTTCAGTTAATTTGCATCTTCTTTGTTCCAGACTAAATCTAATTCTTTAGAAATATTTGGTTGCTTCCCGCCCGCTCCTCTTTTTTAACCTGGAAGGTCACTCTGAATCCAATTCACAATCTTCCTTTACAAAAATGGAGTTCCTTGTTTTTCTGAAACTAAAAACAGATAATTTGCCTGATGATACCTTAATTTGTTTCCTTTCTCTTTAGTTTTAGTTCAATATGTTAAATAATAAAACCCTACAAACCCTCTAAAACACTGTAATGGTATATGCTTCAATAACTTTGTGCAAATAAACTTGGATCAGCTGTTTGCTGCAACACTCTCAATAAGTATAGAGCTGCCATTCTTTAGATTAATTGACAGTTTCTGTCACAAGCATTTCCTAGTGATGCTATATAAACCGAATAGGAAATCTCATTGCAAAGCAAAGTTCCAGCAACACATTTTCAACATATTTCAGCAATAAACTTGAACATAATGACATCATTTAAGCTGTTAGTACGGGACATATAACAAAAAAGAAATTTGTATCATGAAACAGGTAGCTGCTGTAGAGACTCAGGATTAAGAGATGTAATACAAAGAGCAAAAAAAGTTAAGCCCATTGTGTGGAAAACCAGTGGTGAGGAAGTATGAATAAAATCATCCAGGGGAAATGTATAATCATAGTTTCCATAAAATTGAACAAAAGTAAAATTAGTAATACATTATTTTCTCCGTAGAAACAATTAATTAACTGCCAACACCCTTTACAATACGATAGTGTTGAATTTCACAAAAGCTTTTCCTGAAGAACACTGTAAGAGTTCTTCTGGACAAAAACAACCTTGCCGTTTTGCTCCAGCATTGGCGCAGTGAAGTCCACTCTGTGGGATCACTGCACTGATGTGGAGCTCTCTGAAATGCAAGCAAGCCCTCTACAAGTGTCAGAGTGTGCACACAAGCTGCTTACTGCAGGCTATGACTTCTTTACCCACATGGCAGCAAACTGCGGTTTTCTATCAGAAATGAGTCATCAGATTAAATCCTCAGCCCAAACCTGGCCAAAATTCAGAAGGCTCTAGACCCACTTCTGATTTTGCTGGCTAAAGCTAGGCAGGCTGGCTCACATCCTGAAGAGTTCAACACATAATTGCCTTTGAAGATTTGAGCCTTAACTATTTCTAAGCCAGCCATCACCGTGCCATCCATGTGACTAGCAACTGCATCCTTAAGCAAGCACATTCTGGTTGGATCAGAAACTTTGTCAGGCTTTTATTTTAAAATGACAGGAATAGTACATGGAGAAAATTTTCTGTTGACTGGTTCTTCTGGTGAAAATAAACATTATTCTAAGTGATACGAATCTTATTGCTGCAAATGTCAGTTTTCTGCACAAAATGCCAACTTTTCAGTTTGGTGATTACTGGCTCCTTTATTGTCTTCAGCTGTAAGAGGAAATTAAGGTGACTTCTGATTATCTCGATGCTTAATGGATATGGTTATGAGTCAGACTAGTCTCAGACTCCCCTTTTGCAGCTAGGCATTTTGGCAAACTCTTGGGTTATTTTTTTTTTCCCTCCACAGTAGCAGGAATGGGAAGTAATGTTCCATTCAATTCTTTCAGCTGTGACTACTATTAATTATTTTCAAGGTTTCCCTTAGGAAGACACTCTCACAGGAAACGTGCTCTTAGTCTCACCTATATGTCCAGGGTGGTTATGCTTCTGGGAGGCAAATTGCTCAGGATAAGGGGAAAGATCATTTTTAAAACTTTTTTTCCATGAATTCTCATAGTTTCACTGCCAAAATAAGAGTTTAGGGAGCCCTGAGATCCTGGTTACATGAACACTGTATGGGTTAAACATTGCACTCACGCTGAAGGATTAGTTTAAGATTAATATGGTCACAAGGAGATAATAAAGTTTATTAAATAGCTATTTAGCCATTAGTTATTTAGCTATTAATAGGGAAACACTGCTACCAGCACTCCCACAGGTACAACCCATGTAGCTTCAGCTATTGCACATCACAGACTGGTTTGGATTGGAAGGGACCTCAAAGCCCATCCAGTTCCAACCCCCTGCTATGGGCAGGGACACCCTCCACTAGCCCAGGTTGCCCAAAGCCCTATCCAACCTGGCCTTGAACACTGCCAGGGAGGGGGCAGCCACAGCTTCTCTGGGCAGCCTGTGCCAGGGCCTCAGCACCCTCACAGGGAAGAATTCCTTCCTTATATCTATTATAAATCTCCCCTCCTTCAGTTTAAAGCCATTACCCCTGATAATCACTACTCTCCCTTGCAAACAGCCCCTCTTCAGGTTTCCTGTACCCCCCTTCAGGTACTGGAAAGCTGCTGTACATTGATTTTTTCACTGCGAGTGAAGAGAAAATACTCAAAATGAGCCGCAAGTATCTAACTCCCAGCTAGACTGAGCGGAGCCGGCTGGCAAGCGCTGAGGAGGAAGACACGTCCAGAGTGCTTGGCTACTCAGCATCCCCTAGTGACCAGCTCTCTCCATTACAGCCTCCTGTTTTCCCAAGGCCACAACAGGAGCGCACAGGAGAGGAGCCCGGCATTCTGAGGGTCGGAAACACGAGTTACTACAAATAAAGAAAGAGTACAGACGCCAGTCCTAGACTTATGAAAGCACCGACAAGCTGCAAGGTAATTCATCACTTGAGACAACAGGGACGTCTTTCTAATCCAAGTACGTAACTTGGATTAAAAACCAACCGGCATCCCCTGTTTGACCTACCAAAATAGGAAATGAAGGCATTTCTACAGACAGACTACCTCTTCCCTTAAAATGAACTAATGGCTTACAAATCCAACAATGAAGAGAGGGATTGTTGGTATTATTTCCCCACGGGATGCTACAGCACGTTACTTTATTTGACATTTCGTGGAGAGGTAGCAATGTACTCCATGTACTTTTTTTTATTATTATTTTTTTGTCATCTCTTGGACTTCTTGTGGCATTGGAATGATGAGGACGGGCAAGTTTTGACTCAAGAAAATCCTGCAGGCTCTGGAGCTTGCTGGTAAACAAACAGGAAAAAATCATCTGCTTCAGCAATATATGGGATTTTTTTTTCTTTTTTATTTTTTTTTTTCTCCCCACAACAGTAACTTTTTTTCTAAATACTTTCACCAGCTTCAGGAAAGGGTGGGTTAGAGTCAGGGGTTTCCTGAGCCTTTTCAGAACATGGTTTTAACGTAGCCGTGTGTTCAGAAGAGCCCCTAGAGAGTCTTGTTTTGGAACACTCTGACGCCTACACGTTATTATCTTTGCTACGTTTTGCAGTTTTGTGTGAAATTTATTTTTAATCTTTAACAAAACATGGCCCTGTTTATCTTAAATTCAGAAAAGGTTTAATAATTTAAAACAAAATAACTTTTTAAATAATTAGATTTACAATGAATGCCAAAACATAAAAGTATAAAGCAAGTTAACAAGAAAGGACTTCTTAAAGATCAAAGAAAAAGTGTTTATTTGATTTGATTAAAAACAAATAAAAAGTACTTTCACTTTAACAGGTTATAACTGGCTGTTGACAGAAACCAGGGAAAGAGTTTCCCAGTCCCACAGGATAAAGGTTTTCTTCTGATAGAGGTTCACGTACTCAGAACAGATTGCCCACTGATATGTCAAAAGAATTACATTTTGAAAAGCGACAAAGCTGCATCAGTATGAAAAACTGTGGACACAAAGGCAGGTTTCCTCGGACAACACACTCCTTTTGCTATTATTAAGTAGGTCCGATGGTGTATATCAGCGGGCATTTCTATCTTCTAATCCTCTATACACAAAAAAGCTACTGGGAGGTAAAAAGTACCATTTAATTTTGTGGAATGGAAGGATGCATTAGATTAAAAACTCCTTTCACATACCAGCACAGTTCCCAGAAGGTAGCTGGCTTCCATCGATCTCCTCCATGGGCAGAAGCAGCTGGGACATGTCAGACTTTGCCCTGCCAGCCATCTTGTGCCTCTGTCATGAACAAGTTTTGAGCCCACTGGGGAGGTCTCTTCCCAAGGCATCAATGGGAAATGCCTCTCACCAGGTGATGCCATGCTAAGATCCGGGCAAGAAAAAGCCAAGTAACTGAAACAGGGGGTTGCTTTCAGTCAGGCGGTCTAAAACTTTGTTTAATGAGGTTTTATGTTTGTTAATACCAATTTAACTGCTAAAAGAGCATTTGAAACCATATGCGTTTTTTTAAAAAGAGTAAACACTTCCCTAATTTCTACAAGATAAAAGAATCCATGGTCTAAAGGTTGCTTAAAACCTCAGTGAAGTCCCCTGGCTAAACCAAAAAGACCAGATTTGACATTCCAAAAATGCTGAGGTAAAAGCCATCCAGAAAATATTAAAAACATTCATATATTTCAGACCTTCTCTACACAAAATGATGAAAAAAATCATTCCTAACAAAATAATAATTTACAGATTATCTTTAAAAGCAGCATGTGAAATTCATCACCCTAACTTTACAGAAGTAATCATTTTAGAGGAGCGGTAGGTATTTTCACACTAATTTTAGAGCGTCTACACATACGAAAATGGCCTCTTTAGCGACCGCAGCCACTGCATCTCACCTCCCACCCTGTTACCATCAGACTGGAGATGCCTTCAGACAGATTATCCAGACCTGGATGCCAGCACTGCTCCTGGGCAGGCTTCAGCACACAGTGGCCTACATGTTTGGGCTGCTGTGCTTGGCATGGTGCGGGTGGGCTGCTCGCTGCACTGTGGTGAGTGCGGTGCTGGGGGCAGCCTTGAAATCATCTGCGCACAGAGGGCAGCCATACCTACTGCTTCTGAGCAGTCGAAGCACTCATCGCTCCCCATGTGCTCGCATTTTCTGATCAAAGGTTTGGTCAGCCCAACAGTTGCTCGGGTTACTCCTATTAACTTGCAGAGAGGAATGAGATACTACTCCAATCATCCACCGTCAAGATGTTCACTGTAAGATCATGGGGAAAAAAAGCAAGTTGTGAAAGGAATCAAGTCTTGCTTCAATTTACAAAACTTGGTAATTTGATGAGAAAATGCATGTATGATTTGTGTTTATGTCTGGAAGTTTTCCCTAGCGTGAAAGCCTTTAAAGGAAAACCAGATCTTTATTGCAATGTGTGTTCTTTTATGTTATGCAGCCTGGACTGTGGATTGCAGTGATGTCAAAAATGTACATAGAGTGATTGCATCCTGTCTGTGTCCTGCAAGAATGACTTTGAAAATTAGATGTTTCATCTCTACAGTCATATCCTGGATCAACAAACTCAGTCAATAAATAAATACATTTAGTGACAAACCTAGCTTTTTCTGTAAGCTGCAGTTAAACAGGAACTTGATTTGTTTTTTGTATTCACATCTATTCTATAATAATGAATCCAGCACCACAATATCTGAGTGCCCATTATAAGATCAGAGAAACCTTTGTGGTACCCGTTTTCCTAAAAATTTAAAAAACCCAGTCCTCCATTCTCACTTGCTTGAAGTCTTTAATTTAAGCCTAAGACCTGAATACAAAGGGCCAGAACTTTGGTTGAGAATGTTATTTAAGTGGTGAACTGATTTTGCCCGAGGCAGAGGAAAAGTATAAAGCATGTGAATTTTTCAGTAATTTTTTCCAAAGCTGTGTGTGCCATTAAAACATAGAATCATAGAGTCTTTAAGGTTGGAAAAGACCACTAAGATCATCAAGTCCAACCATCAGACCAATACCACCATGTCAACTAAACCATATCCTGGAGTGCCATGTCTACATGGTTTTTTAACATCCCTGGAGGTGGTGACTCCACCACTTCTCTGGGCAGCCTGTTCCAATGCCTAACCACTCTTTCAGTGAAGAAATTTTTCCTAATATACAATCTAAACCTTCCTTGACATGCAAACAATTCCAATTTAAATATTGCTTTTTATGCAAGATTTTGTGTTTAATTGTCACACACAAAACTTGAGGCATCAGGCCAATTTGGGCAAAAATCTGAAAGGGTTGAGTGAGCTACAGGTCTCACAGGTGTACAGCTGGAGCCATGCAGCAAAATTCGTGAAAAACTTCCTCATGATTGTCAGAAAGTCTTTAAAAAATCTTTAAGTGTAAGCTAGTATTGATCCTGTTTCATACTCTTATTGTTGTTATTATGTGCCTACTCACACAACACTTACCTATCATTCTCAAAATTAATTTCCAAAGATTAACCAGCTGCAGCCCATCTATGCCAGTTACTGATGAATGATCAGGGCCCCAAGGGCTGCCCATAACCCGTGGTAAAGGAGTGCATCCCAACACCTCTTGTTCACACAGTGCTGCCCAGGGAGGCTCCATGGTCAGGTCAGCTCCTGAAGCAGTTTTTACCTCAGGAACCATCACTGCTTTGTTTTGCTGCCTCAGACTGTCAGTGCTGTGACACTGTTGAGGTGGTTTTGCTGCCCATAGCCCACTGGGAAAGGATGGGTCTGACCAAAGCAAGCACCCTCCACCTCACACATGCCTGCTCTGGCATACTGTGCGAAAATCAGGTATTCTCCAGCTCCTGCTGGGGGCCAGGGTGGCACCAGAACTGGCCTGTGGGGACAATGAAGTATGCCTAGGATGAAAAGGAAAGCTTGAATCCGTGGGCAGAGGCCAGTGGAATAAAGTTCTACATGATGAAATGCCAGGTCCTGAACTTTGGTCATAACAACCCCAGGCAATGCTACAGGCTTGGGGCAGGGTGGCTGGAGAACTATACAGAGGAAAAGGATCTGAGAGTGTTGGTGGACGCTCACTGAACGTGAGCCAGCAGAGTGCCTGGGTCGCCAAGGAGTGGCCAATGGCATCCAGTCTTGTATCAGGAGTAGTATAGCCAGCAGGACCAAGGAGGTGATCAACCCCCTGTACTCAGCTGCACCTCTAATACTGTGTTCAGTTTTGGGCCCCTCACGACAAAAAGTTATCGAGGCCCTGGAGTGTGTCCAGAGAAGGGCAACGAAGTCTTATAAGGAGTGGCTGAGAGAACTGGGACTGTTCAGCCTGGAGGAGGCCAAGGGGAGACCTTACTGCTCTCTACAGCTCCCTGAAAGGAGGTTGTGGTGAGCTGGGGATCAGCCTCTTCTTGGAGATAACTAGC